>PVJD01006944.1:0-90880 GCA_004026545.1 Mormoops blainvillei | reverse complement strand
TGTATTTGGCGTCTGGAGGAAAAAAAACTCTCGGTGCCCAGGATGGAACCTTGGAATCTCAGCCACGCCCCCTCGGCTCTTCCCTGCTTTTCCTCTCTCCCAGTTGCTCAAGCCAAAAACATGAGAGCCATTTTCAATTCCTTCCATTCATTTATCCCTTCCCTTTGATGCATCAACAAGTCTGGCCAATTCTAGTTCCCAAATAACCCCCAATCCAGACAACTCTCCCCCCATCGCCCTGGTGCAAACCGCCATCATCTCGCATCTGGATCATTCCAGCAGCCTCTTCAGTCAGTCCCTTTGCCTCCTCAGCCACCCTCATCATCCACTCTCCACATCACAGGATGAAAATGGCAAGAAGCCGCGCTGCCCATGCTGGGCATGTGGGTGGGACCCCCATGCTGGTGCTGCTGCGCCTGATGCTTCTGGCACATCCTCGTGGGGTTGCTCATTATTCCAGCTTCTAGGTTTTGCTGCCATCGAACTCGAGGCTGCTGAGTAAACCTCCAGGGCTTCCAGCCAAACTGCCCTTTATAGGTGAGCCCTGTGCCTTATTAACTTAGGAGGGTCCCATCTGCACAGAGCACCTTGATTGGGCCCGTGCCACCACAAAATGCAAAATAGAGCCATATAAAAACTATTATTCAGGAGCTAATTGTTTAATCTGTTGTAAATTGTTTTCTTTAGCTATAGCTGTGGTTGCATTTTGCATTTGTGTCACAAACCTCTAAGGAGTAGCTGGCTAACCCCTGCGTGGGCAGGACCAGTGGCTTCAGGCAGACGGCCTCAAGGACTTAGCTCCATAAACCAAAGGGTTGGACAGGGTCCTTTCTGGGCTGTCAGGGGGATTGTACTAAAGACAACAACCTGGCTGGTCCATATGCTGTCCCTTTGTGACAGGGAAGGACAGGTAAAAACACAAAGCACAGCAGAGAGTTCCCAAGCTCTGCTGGTGTCCTTTCACATGTGACCCTGTAGGCAGATGACCAACACCAAGGAACGTGCTCTGGGCATGTGACGTGTTCCGGAAGTGGCAACTAGTAACCCCTCCCATCTGGATAACACCTCACCTCTAAAGAGTACTGCAGTTTTCAAAGAGTTCCCTGACACACTGCCACTTTGAGTCTTGTCACAACCCTGGCTAAGTCACAATCTCCACTGAAAGCTATAGAAAGTTGTGTAGAGAGCTGGGCCTTGAACCCCGGTCTGCAGATTCTAATTTCTTTTCCATTATTCTGAGAATAGGTAAGAATTAAAAAAAAAATTTAGTGGCCAACTTTAATTGTTTAATAGTCATTACCTGGAGTGATAAATTCAGAAATACTTTGAAAGCCTTTGCTGGGCTTTGTGGGAAAGAACATCACATCAGTTGCTCAGGTCTGCCACTGGTGAGAGAGGGGATGTGGGGGCACACTGCTTTCTAGTTGCCTGCTCTCCATCACCCTTCTCTCTGTACTGTGCTGTGATTCCTTTCTTTGTATGTACCCCACCCCCTTTTTGGACAAGGGGTTAAAATAATAAGAAATACTACCCTTTAGGCTCTAGTATGCTGCTCTTCTCTATCCTGATTGCTGTGGGTGTCTCTTCTGTTACATTTACAGGTGACTACATTCCTGAGGCTCCTTTAAAGGAGAGGTTTAATATGTTTTCTTTCCTCTGAGAAAGAGCAATAGTAGAGGCCAGTCACAGCTATTTATGTGAAGAAGTGGGCAATGTTGACCTATTACACATTATAGCTGGGTTCTTAGGTAGGTGCCAGTCTACATACTGTGCAGATCTCACGCAGGATGCGGCCGTTGCAGGCACGTCTCCTTTTAAGCACACTGGGAGGGATGTGGAGAAGCGATTGCACGTAGTTGTCAGCCAGAATCTTCTCTATTCATCCCCCCATGTGAACAGAGTAGTGTAGACCTAAAGCTTTCCTCTTCTTAGAAAAGTAGCTAAAAAAGTAAACTCCAACTAAAACCAAGCCACTTAGGAACAAGCAGCCTGTGTGAGAAGCTCTTCCCATGGCCCAGCAAAGTTATCACAGTAGATTCCAATGACACTTCCATTCCAGCTCCATCTCTCATTAGTGCGTACTTAGCCAGGTTGGATTATTTTTTTCCTGTACTTTTATGGCTTCTACTTCTTTGCATAGAAGGTCAACTCTGCAAGTTGTACTGACTTGCCCGTATACCCTGTCTCTGTATGTTGACATGGCTCCTTCATGAATCATCTCCTCAACATCTGACTGGATGTGATGTCTCCTTTCTTTGGACTACACCTGCCACCTGGGGCAGGGAGAATGATCATTTTGCTTATGGGACTTTTTTCATTCTTTCTTGCATTATTGTAAGCTTTTTGAGGAGGGACTCTCTGATCATCTTTTCTCCATTATCTAACACAATGCCTAGGCCAGAGTAGAAACCCAGAAAGTATTTGTTGAATGAATACACTTTTTTTTTTTTATAGTAGTTAATCAGTCAAGTCTTGTTGCCTTTAGGTTTTTCCTCCCTGAGTGATTTACGGTCTTAAGTGCCTATCCATGAGTCCCTTGCACTGTAGGGATTGATTGGTAATTAGGCAGGAGTCCAAGCAAGGCATGGTGGCAGCTTGGACTAGAGACGGTAATAGGTATGATGCAGACCGATTAGACATGTAAAGAGGAAGCAAAAATGCAGGACGTGGTGATGTAATGGATATATGGGCTAAGGGGAGGGAGATTTTAAGGAAAGCTTGAAAATTCCTGTTTTGTCTAACCAAATTGATAGTGGTACCAGTCATTGGGATAGGGGATGCTGGAAGAAGAACAAAATTTTAAAAGAGGGACGATCTACACTTTAATTTTGGGTTAGCACTTATGTGGAGGTCAGGGCTAGAGGTCTAAATCAGGGAGTCATCTATACATAGCTGGCCCCTAGAGTCACGGGCAAAGATAGACTGCAGAGTGAGGAGAAAAGGCTGCATGAGACCAAGCCTTGAGGAAGTTCCACAGCCAAAGGCTGGGAAGAGAAGGATTAGGATCTAAGTGAGCTGAGAAGGAGCATAAACGTTGAAGGCAAATTAGGAGTGTGGTGTAAGTCAAAGGAAGGTGGTCGGAAGAAGTTTGTCTGTGAAGAGGAGAGGGAGAGGGCAGTGTCTGGAGAGTGAAATGAAAATTGATGAAGGTTTTGCTTCTGATTTTAAATAAGGTAGAAACTTAAGAATGCTTATCTATGGATGAGAAGGATCTAGTAGATTTGGGGAAACCACAGCTAAAAATGAGCAGAGCACTGGCTGACTGTATGCAGTGGCTGAGGAGCCAGAAGGGGATAGACCCAGAGCAGAAAGACTTACCTCTACTGGCAAGCGTAGAGAATGCATAAAGCTGTAGTGGGTGTGAAGGTTTGATAGCAGGAGATTGAAGGTATTCCCATCTGAAGACTCCTCGTTTCTTCTGTGACATTGAATTGTCTACTGGGAGTGCGGGAGGAATTTGATGAAATCATAGGTGAGAGAATAGAGAAGGTTTGGAAAAGGTGTGTGATGGGGGAAGGAATTGTTTATAACCACGTAATGAGGTTATGGGGTCAAGTTGAGGATATGGTTGAGATTGACCTTCAATAATTTATAGGGACACCAATTGGTCTTGCTGTGGGGTTTTCCCAGCAGCCCTTAGATGACCAGGTATAGACTTGGAGAACATGCTAGTTAGTTTCATCCGGGTTGTGGATTTTGCCAGAAAAGTGGAATGTAAAGACAAAGGGGCAAGGGAGAATAGGATATTTGCAAAACCAGTATCTAAAATGATGGATAATGGAATTGAAGATAGGGAGGGAAGGGAAGACAGGAGTGGGATATTGAGTTGGGAAAAAGCAGAGGGATGTCTTAATAGAAAAGGGAGAAGGAGAAGGGGGCTAGATGGTAGTCAAGCCAAAGAAGCTGAAGAAAAAGTGTTGTGGGAGTATTTTAACCAGCTAGAAAAAAGAGGTTGCCGGATGAGCTAGATGGTTGACATACTGTCTGTGGAGGTTAGTGAACTGGGATGGTGGCCAAGCCAGGGCTGGAGAATCGTGGTGAGAGCAGCAAAGTTAACTTCAGAGATCTTGGGAGACCTGAGCTCCAAGCAACTGTAGATGTGTCATGACTTAAATGTTAAGGGGCACAGACTATTTGGAGAAGGTAATAGCGGTTTCACTTTTTCTATTTTGACGAAATAGTTGCAGTTTTGACCATCACAAGATGAAGAGAACAATGCTTATATACCACAGCTTGCTTAGGCGGTGCACACTTAGGATAGGTCCTTAATTTTCCTTTCAGTTGGGGAAACTTTCCACCCTTTTGCATTACCTTTACTGTTATTACTGGGGACTTGGAGAAAATACCCCTGACGATTGTCCCGGATACCCTTTCTAAACCCCTGAGTTGGGGTGGGCCCCTGTGAATAGCTCCATAGCTCTTTTTGGGAGAAGTGGGCTTGAGAAGTCAGAATCTCCTTTCAAACAGGGTTCCCAGAAGAAGGATCCCCCTCACTCTGTTGCGTTCTGCCTCGGAGTTCAGCTTCACAGTTGGAGAACAGCTTACAGCCCTAGGCGGTGACTTGCTCGCCCATGAGAGGATGAGTTTCGGGCCCAGGTGCCAGGGATATTCTGTAAGGCACACCCCTGGAGACACACTCTCTTGACCTTCACTTGGCTGTGTTAGGGTTAATCTACAAGCTTGAGCAGTCATGGTGGGTCTCGTCCTCCTTGGCATCTAAAGTGGTCATGAGCAACGTTAAAAGATAATTTTCAAAAAAAGGGGAAAACCATGACTCTTGTACTTCTATAAAAATAAACATACATTAAAGACTTTATTGAACTCATGTGCCTATAACTGGTTCAAAGGAAAACATATAAAAAGTACAAATTTATATGGAGTAAAAGAAAGTTGACATGAATGTGCAACTGGAGGCAAAAATGCAGATGCAGATTGTTTTGCATGGCTATCAGTTATCTGCATGTTACAGACCTGAAGAATAGCTCCCATAAACTCAGAATTTGGTAACACAGAAGAGTGAGTTATAGATAACGCATTTTTCCCTTGAACACAAATCCTCTTCTGTAGCAAGAAGAGCTATTTTCTTCTGGTTCCCTGCTCTCTGTTCCGCTATTTCTTGCAGCACTGTTAGCTTGCATTGTTACCTTTTCATCTCTGGGCTGTCAGCTGAATAAAACCTCTCTGTGGGAAAGACCAACAATTTAAACTTTTCAGATGTTCAAAACCAGGGCAGTAGGGACCATTTTGATTAGTAAATAAACATTAAAATGTTTCTTTCTTTAACTTTATTACTTTGGCATTAGGGACCAGAAGAAATTATGTGTGGGGGTAGAGGACTGGGAAGTAGGTGGCGAAGACAAGAAGATCAGTTCCTCTTGATAAATGAGGATGGGATGTGAGGTGAGGGAGAGGATGGCTTGGGCACGGCCGTGCTCTTTGCTGCGGGAGTGGGTGCACGGGCTCTTGCAGCAGCCCGGGGTGCTGATTTTCCAAAGCAGTTTCCTAATTGCTTAGTGCTTCGCAGGCACGGCCCATCACAGGAAGACGGGCCCTTCGATGTATCTTCTGAAAAGGGCAGCAGCCCAGATAGGCTTAGTTTAATAGGCAGTTTACCCTGGTCTGTGAAATCTCCACTAACTCACTTAACTGATCCTGGACAGGTAAAATCAGTGGTTCTCAAGCCCGGCTGCACATCAGAATCACCTAGGGAGCTTTGAAAAATACCCATCTCAAGAGAATCAGATTGAATTGGTCTGGGTGGACCTGGGACTCAGTATTTTAAAAGACGTCCCCAAATGAATGTAATATGCAGTGAGGGGTTAGGACTACTGGGCTAAGCTGTACTTCTCACATGTGTCTAATGGTTAGAATCACCAGGGGAATTTCCAGCATGTGACTGTTAAAAATACAAATCCCCGTCCGTTCCTTGGTGACTTGGATCCCACAGGCCTGGGGCAGGACACCAATACCTGAATGTCTGACAGGTGCTCCCAGTGGGTCAGGGCTGGGTTTGTGAGTCCCTAACAGGAGGAAACGTCAGAGTCCTTGGGTGTGGCTTACAGAGCAGCCTTCGAAATTTCAATGCTTCTTTGCTGAAGATAGGTTTTGAAGGATGGTCCCGTGTTAAATTTACTATACTTTGGAGATGGCATTTCTACAGGCCCCCTGTGCAGTTTGGTTATATCCCAACTAGCGCCTGGAAGTGAAACTTTCTAGATGCAGGGTTATGATAGGACAGGAAATGGCCCCACGAAAGATAGCAATATCCTAATCTCTGGGACCGGGAAATGTTAATTTATTTGAGGAAGGAAAAAGTCTTTGCAGATGTGATTTAAATTAAGGTTCTTGTGATGAGGAGATTTTCTTGGATTATGCCAAAATGAGGAAAAGAGCTGAGAGAGATTTGACACCACATAGGGGTGGAGGTGACGGGAAGATGGAGGCAGAGACCGGCGCGAGCCAAGGAACACCAGCAGCCACCAGAAGGTGGAAGAGGCGAGGAACGGGTTCTTCCCTCAGACATGTGGAGGGAGGGCCGTCCGGCAACACCTTGATTTCAGCCCATTGAACCAGAATTTAGACATCTGGCTTCCAGAGCTGCGAGATTGCTGCCGTTGGAAGCAACGAAGTTTGCAGTAACCTGTTAGAGCAGCCGCAGGAAACGAACCCAGGACTTCTTCAACTTTATAGTCCTAGGGATGTGTGTGGACAGCCTAAGAAATGGGGTGCAACTGGGAACCATGTTCAGTGGGTCTAGGGAGGGGTCTCCACGTGGTCGCGTTTCTAAGAAGGCTCCAGGACGATGCCGATGTTGAGGAGCCGGTTTAAGAGTATGAATATAAGGTGCGCACTTGTGTACTGAGGAGAGAAACCAGGCAGTTCTGTCACAGTTTTCTAGCCCAGTCTTGTCGTGTCTGGGCTAGACGTCACATTTCCACTGAGAAAGGGAAGATCAGAATTCAGGCAGCTGCGCAGATAATTGACATAAAAGTTAATTAGACGGAGGCCTCATTTCCTGCTCTGGCGGAAGACCTGGGTAAAAATGGTGTGTGGTCATTTTAAAGTAACAAAGGGGGAATGGCTTCGGCCTCCCCCTCTGTGACGTGCCATCGTTTTCTGAGTGCCAGTGGAAGTTTCTGCACCTATTGAGAGTGAGCATGGCTGTAGAGATTTCTTTTAATTTTAAAAGCCATAGGAGCAGGAAATTTAAAAGGGCCCCTCCCCTGGGGCTGGTTCTAGTGCGATAGGTGTCACAGAGGTTCAGCTCTGCAGTCTGGGACCCATTTAGCGCAACGCTGAGTTAGCATCAGGCTTGGGGTGGTTTTCAAGTTGGTGTTTATCTTCCACTTAAGGTGCTGTGCTCCAGAACGGCGGGGGAGGAAGAACCAATTTATATACCCGGTAAGTGCAGACTCCTTCAATAAGGCACACGGTACAAACGAAGAGGACAGAGAACAGTTGTGACACTTGGCTGGAGGCCGAAATATACCACTTCCCTTAGAGAACTGTCTCCAGTCTTTTTGGACGTGGGAGGGACATTTTGGAAATTTGATTTTGGGCTCTTGCTTCCTTCTTCTTCCTCCAGAAAGCCTTGAAAGTACTCACTAGCAGTTCATGGTTTTCTGTTTTTTTTTTTTAATTGTGGCAAAATATGTGTAACAGTGTTTATCATTTGAACCACTTTAAAGTGCACAATTCAGTAGCATTAAATATATTCACACTGTTAGGCAACAATCAATACTATCCATTTCTAGAGCTTTTTCATCATCCCAAGCAGAAACTTTGCGCCCACCAAACAATAACTCTCCGTCTCTCCTCTTCTTAGCCTCTGGTAACCACTATTTTACTTTTTCTCTCTATGAATTTGCTTATTCCAAGTACCTCAGATAAATGGAATTGTAAAACATTTGTCCTTTCGTGTCTGGCTTATTTTGCTTAGCATAATGTCCTCAAGATTCATCCAGGTGGTAGCATGCTTTAGAATTTCATTCTTTTTTATGCTTAAATAATGTTCCATTGTATGTGTATTCCACATTGTGTTTGTCCATTCATTTTTGTTAGACATGTGGGCTGTTTATACCTTTTGGCTATTGTGAATAAGTATTTTATCTTTTCAGTTAAGATTAATTTTAATCATGGTGAAATGACTTTTGAGAATTCCATGCCTTTTCTTTCAAGATAATGGAAGAATTCCCATGAAAGCAAGGGCGGGAATCATTGGAGCAGGACCAAGTGCCTTCTTTGTTGGCATTGCAGGTGCAGAAGTCTTTATGAATAGGCTCAGCCAGCAACAAGAACTGGCGGCGGATACTTGGAGGTGGGGACGGACGGATAATCATGGGCAAACTACCCTCAGGCTGGAGCCGTTGGGCTGTTGTCCTGGGCATGTGCTCTGGCACCCCACGCTGGCCCGCTTGCAGCATTTCTCCCTGCAGGGTTAAACGGGTGTGCCCACCTAGAGCATGCCCCTTTTCTAGCCATTTCTAGGTATATGAGACTCCACATTTCCTGCCCCTAGAGGTCCTGGAGCCACTTTTGGGGTCTCGTCTCGTCTCAGTGTTTGACCGAAGCAGCTGGTACCTGCATGCTTGGTGGCGGGTAGCCAGGGGGCACTTGTTTGCTCTTTAGGGGTGGGGAAGGGTGAGGATGGGTGGGGATGGGTGGCAGCTGGGAGCCCTGACTGTGCAGACAAGGAGGATGGGCCGCACTATGGCTTTCTAGCAAAGCACCCGTATTGAAGGTTCTTTGGGGTCTTGTAGAATCTCAGAACATTTGATAGGATGTTCCATATGGTCAACAGAGGCAATTGTGCAGAGACACAGTTGTGAAATGGATGCAAGCGTTTATCCTACGTATACTTTAGAGTCAGAGGATTGCCCACACTCACCTCATTTAACAGATGGGAAAATCCAGGACCATGTAGGTGAAGGTCTTAAAACTCTGATGAGTAGTCCCTGGCAGAGGCAGGGATTAAAACCTGCAGCTGTCCCTTCCTGCCCATAGCCTCACGCAGTGACTTCCCACTGTGGTTCCTGTGACTTAGTGATTTAAAGGCGAGGGGCAAAAATCTGAGTCCTGACCCTGTACCCTGGAATGTCGAGCCAAGAGACTTGGGTCCCAGTGAAGCCTGCTTCCTACCTGGTAGTTGGAACTTGGGACAGGGTCACCATGTTCGGACCATTCTCTCCTCATTATTTCAAATGGAGACAGTCCTGCCTACCTGTTCACACATCAGGTATGACAATCAAATGGTTTGGAAACGTATAAAATGCTACATGCAAGATGCTGAGGAGAACATGAGTGATGGCGGGGGATAGATTCTTGCAGCCCTACGGCCTGGAAGTGTAGTGCTGCTGATGTGGGGGCGGGGGGCAGGGAGAGGGAGTGGGATCCTGAGCCACTTTGATGGTGCTCGTCTCCCTCCATCCTTTCCCTCATTTCTCTGTCACCCTTTCTTTGTCATATCAGCACAGGAAACGGAAGGGTTATGTGTGGCAGGACCCCGGGCTGGTGGGAGCTGAAAGAGCCCGTGCTAAGAAGTCTGGCCGAGCTGGGGCGAGCTGACACAGCAGCCTGATAAATACGCCTCGATGTTTCAATCCACTGTGAGTACGCCCGAGGCAGCAGGCGGGGCGATCCCCAGTGACATTCCAGCCACCACCAGCGCCGAAGGCACAATGGCCTTCTGCTTCCCTTTCCGGATCCTTGTCCTTCCTCTGCCCTATTTTGTTCTTCTGTTTTCCTTTCCCTCGATCCAGCCCTGACCTTCGGCCACCCAGTCCGCTGTGCTCGGAATGTCCGAAGTTCTTTCTTACTCTCCGCTTCTATCATGAAAAGGTTTTAAAAATAACCTTGCTCCTCTGCACGGTGATCACAACGCTGAAATCTCAAATTCTGCAAGGTACTGATCTGATTTAAATAATTTATACAAAGATGGGAATTGATAAACTTAACACTCCCAGTCGTGATTTGCATTTATAATAAGAGATTACTGTTGACACAGTAATATTAATGTGGTAGAAAAAAGGTTTTTTTTAATAGGGAGCTTCTTCCTTCCTCCCTTTTTCCTACCTGCATCCAACCTAGTGGAGAGGGACGGGGTATCTAGTGGGAATTTTATGTCATTCATATAATTGAGGTGCTCGCCATGTGTCATCTCATTTAATCTTCATGTGATCCTATGAAAAAGGTATTATCCACATAATGCAAATAAGAAAACTGAGGTCCGGAGAAGAACTTTAAAGATTTACCTAAGTCACACAGCTTGTAATAGTAGTGCTGGGTTCAAATTCACCTTTGTCCTACATTTTCAGATGTAGCGAAGCTCCAGGTAAAGGACCAGGACCTGGAGTTGGTTCCGGGGTCTACCCTGCATGGGTGTAGCAAAGTGGGTGAGAATGGGGCTGGAAGTGAGAAGTGGGGACTGGCTGCAGGGGCCGTGGGCTCTGGGTTAAGCAAGGCAGCTGACTTCATGATGTAGAATAATTAGACTACAAGTGTCTAGTGGGCCATCAATACCTTTCCCCCATGTACAGAACGGTGCCCTGCACGTGGCTAGAGCTGATGTCATCTGTCCTTCTTCCTTCCTTTGTTACTGTGGGTTCTGGGCCTGGCTCTCCTTTCCAGAATCCTGGAGGCAATGTTGCAGTCTTGGGAGGTGAGTAGGGGGTGTGACGGCAGCAAGGGCGAAGATGCAGGGGATGGGCAAAAATATTAGAAAGAAAAACATTGTTCACCGAGAGCAGAGCTCCCCAGGACTCTGGTTGGAGTATGACGGCAAAGTCAAACCTTTTTACCATTCAGCACCGATACCTTCCTATTTATATCTCCAAGGGAAAAGAGAACTTAGAAATGGAGTTAAGTAATGAACAGTAAGTGAGTTTCTTCTGTGCTTAGGGCTTTGGACTATCACTGGTTACAAGGTTCCCAAAAGTCGGGGAAGGGAAATTGAAAAATTAAAAATAACTTGGCCACTAAAGAAGTAGTTGATAATTCAGGCATTTCCCCCCCGGACTTTTTAATTGTCATCTCTTTGTGAAAGAGAAGGACATCTCCTCCCAAGTCGCCTGGTAAGTGAGGATGTACACAGGGAGGCCTGGGACTGGCCTGTTGTGAGATATGACATGTGATAAGAGACCTGTTCAGACGCGGGGGGCGGATATCTGAGCCTGACCTCCTCTATGTGACAGTTCTCATCTCTTGTTCTGTGTTACACGAATGATTAAGTTGTTCTTGTATTATATCAGATTAGCTTCTGATCCCCCCTACATTATCGTTTATTTCACAGGGGCACTGAACAAGCTGACATTCCTTCAGCAGGCAGGTCTCTCACTTTGGCTTCTTGCTCCCCTTCCTTGTACCTTGACTTCTCTCTCCTGGTCCCATGTTCAGACGCTGCGCTCTTCGACTCTTGTGGCTCGTACCACGTAATAATATTTGCTGTTTACTGAAAACCTGCTGTGTGCTAGCTGCTTTATCTGTGGAACCTCTCGTCCTCATAGTACCTTATAACAGCGCTGTTTCCTCTGTTTCACAGCCTAGGAGAACCGAAGCTTGGAGAAAAGTTGACTTGCTGAAGTTCACCCGGGCGGTACGTGACTGAGCTTGGACATGAGCCGGGCCTGTCTGACTCTGAGCCCGCATGTGTCCTGGGAATGGATGGGGGACGTGGGGATGTGGGGTGGGAGGTGGTGGTTACAGTCGGGGAATGCTCACAATGTCGATATTGGCCCCTGAGAACCAGCCTCTATTTATACTCCCCCAACTTCTACGTGGAAATCACTGAAAAATCCCGCGGGTACAGGGCAACCCAGGGTGAACCGCTTGCTCACAGAGGTGTTTCTGACCACACTTGAGAGCAGCCTGAGTCCCCTCTTCCACCCCTAAAGCAAAGCCACCATTCCACTCACCAGCAGTGCAGTCCGGCCCTCACCTTATGGGGGGAGGGGTAGAGGGCTTTTTATCTTCTAATGGGGGAAGCCTATCTTTTCCAGCGGAGGTGTTGGGTTGGAGGCTTGTGGCTGGGAAACTTCAAGTCAGAAAAAAAGAAAATAGAATGGATAAAAGTGAAATAAACGTTAAGTGGCAAAGCCATTTTCCCATTCTGTTTCCTCCTCTCAATACCTTTCGCTCTGCTCGAATGCTCCTCTTAATAATTAATTTCCATGTGAAGAAACGTCTAGGAGAAGAAAACTAACACTTATTAAACAAAACTGTGTGTTCGCTTCACCCTCACTGAGACTCTGTACGGGGGGCTTATTACTTAGCCTGTTAATGTGAGACACTGATGGGTAGGATGGCTTGACCAGCCTCATTTATCTACAGACTCCCGGGAGGCCTATTCAGGCCTGGATAATTCCAGTCCCTCTCCACCAGAGCACACGGCCCGACAGGAGCCGACGACAGCGGGCCTGACGTGGCTGCAGAGGTACGAGGGCCAGCGGTGTCAGGCAGGCAACTTCAGGAAACTCGGGGAGGGGGGACCTGTGGACACTGGAGTTGTTACTCGAGAAGGGGCCAGGCGGGGGTGGGGCAACAGAAACGGCAGCAACACCAACGTCTACTGAGAGCCTGGCTTTTGGTGAGTGAGTTTATTATCATTTCATCCTGCTACCCACCCTGTGAGTGGAGTGTGTCACCTGTCTTACAGGCGAAGCTGCCAGCGTTCAGAGAGGCTGATATTTGCCCTGGGCCAGAGAGTTAGGCAGGGCCAGGGCCAGGCTACGTGATTCTAAAACTCTTGCTCCTGACTGGTATGTGCGATGCCTGGACAACATGTTTTTGTTTTTATTTTGTTTTTTATTTTCTTACGTATTTGCTTTTTATCATTTGAGAATAGAAACAGAATGTCTTTATTTTTAAACAGGATGTCTTTATTTTTAATGCTTCAGCCAATGCCACCCCACCCCCACCCCCACCCTGCACCAGACTGCAGTAGAAAAGGAACAAGGAGGCCTTTTGTGATCTTCTCGATCCTTCATTTGGAGGAAAAAGGACAAAATTGACTGGCTGGATTCTTACACTAAAATAGGGGCTCTTATTCTGGGGTCTGTGGATGCCCAGAAGTGAATAGAATTCAAGGGAGTCTATGAACTTAGGTGGAAAAAAAATCATCTTCATGTTCTCTAACCTCTAACTGAAATGTAGCATCTCCTTCAATTAGGAATAGAGAAACATTAGCAGCACCTAAGGCTTTGTCACCCATAACAACTATAAATGTTATCATATCACATTCTAGTTTAACAGATCCTTCAGTCTAGCATGTGCGCTTACCGTGGCTTCAAAATTCGGGAAGTCATTAGACTCACTGCTAGATCTTGTTATTTATTGCATTAATAAAAAGTGCTATGTTACCACATACAATTCTAAGAAAAATAAGCCAACTGTCACTACATATAATTGCACCTAATTTCCTTTGTAATTCTGTGAACTTTATTTTATGCACTTAAAAATGTTATTTTGAGAAAAGGTCCATGGGTGTCACAGACTGCCAAAGGGTTTATGGCCCTCAAATCACTAAGACCCTGCACAAAAGCAGCTGGGCCCTAACATGATTCACAACCTGAAGGGAACATGAGAGTAGAGTGTGTCTTTGTCCTCTTGGAAGGCTAGGTCCAAGGACGGGAAGGGATAGGACCTAATGATTTATTGTTTGTTCATTTATCCCTTCGCAATACTCATGGGGGACCCATGCTATGCCAGGCAATGAGTAGACTCTGGGGTCCTGGCCGCATGGGGATTCTAACTTCATGGACAGTGATAGCTACACAACAGGTAGGCAATAAATAACGCGGGTTGGACATCTGAACAAAGAGAAGGTGCCTGTTGGGGAAGGAGCAAAAGTTCTAGGCAAAGGGAAGAACAAGTGGAGAGAGAGAGAGAGAGAGAGAGAGAGAGAGAGAGAGAGAGAGAGAGAGAATTTCCTGAGACAGACTCTTAAGAGTTTTCAGGTGCCAGAGCTGTGCTGTCTCACATGGCAGCCACCGGCCACGCATGCCTATTGCACGCACTGAAATGGGCCGTGAAGGTAAAATCTGAGTGGGATTTTGGAGACTTCGTTTAAATAAAAAAAAAAAAAAAAAAGAATGTGGAAGATCTCATTAACAATCTTTAAGTACCGATTACTTGTTGGTAATATTTTAGATATATTTAGGTTAAGTAAAATACATTCTTCAAATTAGTTTTGCTTGCTTCTTTTTACTTTTGAAAATATGGCTACTAGAAATTTAAAATCATGTAGGTGGCTAGCAGTACATTTCTACTGGACAGTACTGGGGTAGAGTAGGGGAGGTAAGGGGGCCTTTGTAGTAATTGCTGTGGATTGTACATTTAGACACCCTTAAATGTTTTTCAGAAATGAGTTGTGAATCGATACTGAAGTTTTCATCTCTTTTATCTAATAAATAGTTAATGAACATATAGTAGGTGTCAGGGATGTGTGCTTTTACACAGAGGTGTGTGTGTGTGACAAGAAACAAGTTGCATGGGGATAATTAGAGATTGTGTTACTTGATGGGGAGCAACAGGGTGAGTGAAGGAACCTGCTTAGAATGGGGCTGGGGGCGCTGTTAGGGTTGGAGGAGGAGCCCTCCGTGGGAAGAGCAGCACTCCCAGCCCCGCACTCCTTACCTTCTGCAACTGGGCTTAGCATTGAAACCAGGCTTCTCACTGCCATGCAAGCCTTTTCTAATTAGTTTTATTTTCTTCTCCGTTTAAAAAAAGGATGTGGCAGTTTCTCAAGTTCGTCAGGCAGGGAGGCAGAGATGGGAGGAATGAGTGCGCCGGCAATCCCCTGCTGCTGTGTTCCAAATGGTTTCGGGGGCGTTTTATGGGGGAATTCCCTCAGCGGATGGTCTGCGGCGCTTTTCAGCAGCCTGGGCACTTATTGAGCTGCTTGTGCAAATGGGATGCTTAAAAAGTGCCATCTCTCTAGGATGGGTTCTTGGATCCTGCCTTGCAAATAGCCTCCCTCCCTTCTTTCCTTTTCTTTCTGTTTCTTTTTTACAAAGACAATTCTGAAAAGGCTGGAATCTACTCTTTAGAGCTGTGCTGTTATGCCTCAGTTTAAAATGTTGTCTTCTGCCTCAGTTTTTAAATGATGATGATTATTATAATAAAAATAGTGGTATAGCATTACCTAAGCACGTTCGATGTGCCAGGTGCTAAAAACGCTTTACGCTTTACGTACATCGTCTCATTTAATCTTCACACCACCAGGAAGCTGCGTGGTTTGGTGGCGAGCCATTCTCAGATTGTGTGAATCCTACTCTCAACTCTGTGACGCTGGGCAAGGTACTTAACTCTCTGTGCCTCATTTCCTCTTCGGCGGTCTGGGGATAATCATAGGTCCTACTCAGCCTCTCCCATGGGGCTGTGGGAAGGATTAAGTGAGTTAATATGTGCGACGTGCTTGGAACAGTGCCTGGACTGTATTAAACCTTATATAATTGGTACCCATTATTGATATGAAGTAATACCACCATTTAGCTCCACTGAACACATGAGAAAAGTAAAGTTTAAATTAAGGCACTTGCCTGACGCTACCTACCAAGGATGTGACACTGTTGCGCTGCTGTGTTGATGTATGAGAACATTTTTTGTCTGCCCGCAGTGCCCTTTGGTATGGGAAGATTTGAAATGTAAGTGATACAAACTTGTTTTTGGCTCTCAGCTCCATAGGGTCATATGCTGTAGTGGAGTGGAAAACTTTGATTTTTGGCAATTCTACCCTGTAACTGCAATGTAGACCCTTTTGGGCTAATGGCATCTTTCCAGACCCCATTTCTCAGTGTGAGATGACAGTATGGACAGGAGAGTCAGAAAGAACAATTAGTTCTTTTGCTTGGAAGTTGTTTCCTAAGCCTTAGGGAAAGAAACAGACCATCTGTTAGGTTCATTTTCCGGGAACTTGTTGCCTGGTTAGAGCGGGGCTTTGAGGTCAGACAAGTCTGGTTTTGTATCATGGCATTTGCAGTCCCCTGTGGAATAATTCTGGGCGAGTCCTTCACCTTCCTGAAACTTAGTTTCTTTGTGTGTAAGATAGGGATGACCATCTTGAACTACTTCATGGAGTTGTTGTGAGGGTTTAGTGAGGTCATACATACAAGACAGGTAACACTAACCGAGGGCTCTGTCAACAACTGCGGACAGGGATTACCCCATATTATAAAGGCAGAGGGCTTACCACAGTATCAGTTCAATAAACTGGAGCTGCTACAGTTCAATTCCTCAATGATCTGTATATCTTTGGTTTGATAAACCACTGTCACCACTGTTAGAACAGCCAGGATGGATCATTGCTGGGTGTCACTCAGCACATGTGAGGACCTGTGAAGGACCTTAAGCCTATTTCAGAAGGCTTATGGTGCTTTCCACCAGGTTGCGGATTGTTGAATTAATACTGGCTCTTAGAATCTTCCAGAACCTCTTTGTCTTAATCTTGCCAGCTAGGAGACAAGAGAGCCCAGACTTTTATCTGAGCTCCAGTCCCGTTTATGCAACTACCTATTTGTCTTCTCTACTTGAATGCCTAACAGACTTGGCCCAAATTGAGTTTATTATACATTCCTTCAAATTGGATTCTCCTCCCAGGATTCTGCTCTCAGTAAATAACAACATCCACCATGTTGTACGAAGAAGATATATCAAGGGTTTTTTTGTTTCCCTTTTGTTCCCTTTACTTTGTATCACCTGTCAGTTACCAAGTTCTGTTCATTCTTCCTTTGAAACATCTTTTGAATCTTCCCATTTCTCTCCAGCCCATTGCTTCAAACCAGGCTTGTCCTGCTCCTAGACCATTGCCTTAGCCTCCGAATTGGTCGTTGACCTTAGTGTCCCCCTCTTCCCATCCATTCTCAATCTGTTCCGCAGGTGGGTGCCCTTCTAATGACACCCCCCTGTTTCAGTCCCTCCAGGGGCTTCCCACTGCACATAGGATAACAATCCAAATACTTGCTGTAGCCGACAAGGTCCTGCATGATGCGACCTGCCTGCCCATTTGGCTGCACCTGCTGTACCTGCTGCCCTCTGAACCCAGCACGGAGGGCTCGCTCTCACCCTTGGGTATTGTGTGAAGTCCCCTCTGCCAGCAATGGTTTTTCTCCAACGTGCTTCCATGAGCCCCCTCTACCAGGTACTTCAGGTCTCAGGACATATATCTAAAATACCGTTTCTTTCAAAAGAAAGTCCTATACAACCGCATCTGCCTCCCAGCCCAGTTGAATCCTATATTATATACTGAGAAGCCCCATGCAAATATTCACCACGCATGTGATTATTTGCTTACTGTCTATCTTCTCTGCTAGAATGTGAGGTCCATAAGAGTTTTAATTTTCGTTCAAATCAAAGGGCCCTATCATTCCATATATAGTCCAGTTACTGCAGTTTACTCATTAGGGGAATGGGACCCAGGTAGGGCTGCCTCCAGTTCCCTAATTTGTAAATTTGTCATGCATATAACTGAGATGCGACTGGGTAATTTAGTTCCCCTAAAAATTTGTTGGTTTCTACCCAATAATTTTATTCAGAAGGCCAGTTCATTCAGCTGCTTAGCTTATTTTCCTTTGGTTGTTCATCCGTCTGCCATGTACTTACCGAGCATTCCGGCATGCCCGGAATTATTCTGCGTGCCAAGGGCGGAGCTGTAAACAAGACAGACAGGGCTCCTGTCCTCAGGGGGCCTCCATTCTGGGGCGGGGCTACAGACAATAAATCCATAAGCAAACAAATAAGATAATCATATAAGTGGATGTAAAACAATGTCTGTGGGTAGGCTGGGCATCTTTCACGGGACATGGTTGGTAAGACCTTTTAGAGGAGGGGACATTCGAGTTGAGACCTGAATGGTGAGGAGGCAGTCACATGAAGTTATTCATTCATTCAATAGTTGTTAGACACCTACTATGTGCTAGATACTACGATAAGTAGTGAGCATACAATAGTGAACAAACTAGACAGCAAAAAAGATAAATGAGTAAAATACATGGTATATTAGACAGTGGTAAGTGCCTTGTGGAAAATAGAGTGTAAGGGGGTCAGGAAGTACATGCATGCTTGTGTGCGCACGTGCGTGTTGATGTTCCCGAAAGGGTGCTGAGAGAAGTCCTCACTGGGAAAGTGAAATATGAGTGAAGACCGGACTGTAGTAAAGTAGAACTACGCAGATATTTGGGGAAGAGCATTCTAGGCAGAGGGAACAGCATGTCCGAAGGCCCTGAGGCAGCATACGCTGGAGTATAGTGAGAACAGCAAAGAGGCTGGAGTGTCCAAAAGAAAGGGAGGGGCTGGGGGGACGAGAACAATAGGAGATAAACTAGGGAGGTCACAGGGACCACCTCATGGAAAGGGTTTGAATTTTATCGCCTGCGTGGGAGGCCGTGGGTGGGTTTGAGGTAGGAGCGGACCTCAACCTGACGTGTAGCTGCTTCGGGAAGGCGGCTGATGGGAAAACAAGTCAGGGAAGCAGGGGACCACTACATGACACATCTCCATTTTGGAACAACTTTGCTCTTTTGGGAATCATTATGAACTGGCCCTTACAGGATTTTTGTTTGCCTATCCTGCTAAATAGACAAAACCTTAATTACATGAACCAACAGAGAAAATGTTAGTCTCAGTGAAATGGTGGATCCTGAATATCTTATTGAACAGACTCTGTGTCCTTTTTCAAATGCATGCTATCAGTGCCCTTTCCAAATAGCCGTTTTGTAGGTTGCCGAGGTATGACCAAAGGCACCTCCTTCCCTCCCGAGTATGACGTCACCCTCCTCTGTCCTGAGTGGCTGAGCTCTCCTCTGCTGCCCACGGGCAGTTCTTCAGTAAATAGTAGTTCGGTACCAGGATGAAGAGAAAGTCTATGCTTTTTTTCTCTGCTAGGGAACTGGGTGTGGTCGCCGCCCAACCTCTGGCCAGGAGGGCTCCTAACCTTCCCTGCGCAGTTGTTTTTAGAAAATGGCAAAGTTGGCATACAGTGCTGAGTTTATGCTCTTCTGTTCTACAACACCCAGGCCAGGTGGTTCCCCGAGTCCATGCGGAACAGAATCCAGCTCAAAGCTGGGACCCGGGGCTTCCCTGCGCTGCTGGGACCTTGACTGCAGCTCCAGGGGGCACGGTGTGGGGGCGGGCGGAGAGCCTGTTAGGGTATCTAGTAAGGTCCCCGTGAGGGGCGTAGGCATCACAATAGTGCCCAAGATTGAATTCCTGCCAGTGCCTTGTGGCTGGGCGTTCAGAGTGGTTTATATTTGATTTCAAGAGTGATAGAAATGTGGCATTTAAGAACGTCTAAGTGTTGCAGAGTGACATGCATGCCTCCTATGGCAGCATGGCTAGTCTGAACAGAACTGTGTGGGTTTCTATTTTAATTCCGCCAAGTTCAGCAGTCCCCTCGGGGTGTGAGTGGGTGGCCGTGCCTGCCAGGCCCCTGGGACTCAGCACACATCACGCAGTGAAATGCTGCCAGAGTCGCTCCTTTGTTTTGACAGTAATGAGGGGAGTCGAAGGCTCTGGGCCTCTTATCGTTTCGAAAAATGCAAGCAGCGCCACCCTGTTCTGGGCTCTCATGCAGTCACGGTGTGGGGCGCGAGGGGTGAACAGATCAGATGGATCAGACGTGACAGGATGTGATAAAAACTTTGGTAACAGCAATGACTGGCATTTGCACAGCCCTTTTCATGCACCACATTGGTTGGTGCTCAAACTAAGGTGTGAAGGAAGGGTAGATTTATTATTATAACCCCACTGCTATTGATGAGGAACCTGAAGCTCAGAGAGGCTGAAGAGTACCCCAGGTGACACGGCTCTCAAACGGCAGAACAAGGACTGAGCCCTACTAAACCCAGTGTAAGTTGTATGTCCCTTAGAGTAGCTTTTCATCTCAAACCCACTTTACATTTTCGGATGCCAAGGCACAGAGATGTTAATTTGTCCAATTGCACACCACTTGGATTCTAACACGACTTCCGACTCCGGAGTCCAAGCTCTTGGTCAATGACTGGGCTTTGGGATGAAGCAATCCAACTGAACAAGACATTTTGCAAGGGTGGTCAGGTGTTGGGGGAAGTGTGCCCACCTGGTCTGGAGGTGCCCACCGGCACCATTTCCACCAAGGCATCTGCCTGCCATACTGGTGTTCGTAACCCTCACGGACCTAGGCCTGGGCAGCCTCTCCCCTGGGCAGTGCTAGTGCTGGCTGGACACCTTTTTTTTTTTTTTAACATAACAAGCAGATGTTACAACCCCCCTTTTGTCAGCATATTCTTTCTTCACAAAGCCCAATGCAATGACTGAGTTTCAGCTTCTTCATCTAATTAATTACCATCCAGTCATGTTTCCCTTGGGTCACCTTGAGGGGATGTTGTGGTGGGTGTGTAGACAACCCGAAACTTAAATCAGTAGTTGGTTGATCACTGAAACATCTTGCCTCCCGGAATCGTGGTATTCAAGCCATAAGTAAATGACACCAGCTTTGGCACCACTACCTGGATTTGGAGTCGAGCTTCCCTACCCTGGGAAAGTGAATTTCCTTTTTTGACCCCTCAGTTACTTTATGTAGAATAATCATAACAGGGCTTCCCTCCTTGGCTTTTTTGGTAGTGCTCAAGTGAGATAAATCTTAATATTTAACACAGTTAGAACAACAAGGAAATGTTTAGGAAAAGCAGAATGAAGATTTGCTTATTTCGCATAAATCAGATGGCTGCTTCTAACATAATAAAGCCCTGGAAATAAAGAAGAATGTATGTATGTCTAGCTACACTGACAAGGTGTGTTTGGACGATGAAGCTCTGTCTGGAAAGGAATGTGGTTTATTGGGGAGATGAAGGGACAGAGGTTCTTAGAAACTGAGAATGTATCTGCTAAGAAAATTCATCCAACTTTGAGGAGGATTCGTCAAGATAGTTTGGAAGTGAGATGAGTAAAGCCAGTCGGATGGGGAATGAGCTACGTCGGCGTGACTGTTAGCAGGGGTTTTTCTCTCTGTCACTGCTGTGCTCTGTACCAGTAACGATGAGATTGTAAACCAGTGGAGAATCAACAAGCAAACAGAGGTCGTTTAAATCAAAAGAACTTATAAACCAGTAAAAAAGTGTTTTCATGAATTTCAGTGCCCCCTTCCCCCAAATTAAACGTTCTCAGAAGGACTGATTTCCCAGAAGGCTAAAGAAGAAAATGCGTTTTCCTCACAGAAAATAATACACGAGGTCCTGCTTTAAGGAAACCTTGTATACAAAGAAACCAGCTTTCAGAGTTGGCAGGCGGGGCTCATACTTGTGCGCATGTGTTTGTGTGAACTGGCACAGCACAAAATGGCCAGTTAAGGCGAGCGTCGGGGCTCCTTTAGATAGGGTCTCTGGGAGGCATACAGAGGCGCGTTTCCTTTGTCTGAGGGGCAGCCAGTGGTGTGGAGTTCAGAAACTGAAAACTATTTGGAATTGGTGACAAACTGAAGATTGATCAAAAGCTAAGAATCATAATATTTAAAGCTATCATGGAAATCCGAGGGAAAATGTGGAAAGAAATAATAGAACAAAATGAGGCCAGCTTGTATTTCAGTGTAATTTCACATAGAAAACTCTAAACAGTAAAGCGTGTTGAAATGGAAAAGAAGTCACTTGACAGGTAGAGTAGGTAGCTCTTATAAGAGACCCCCCGGGACTGTTAATGGGAGAAAACTGGCCCAGGTGTGGACCTGGTGAAGTCTTTTTCTTGGACTTGTAGTACCAAAGAAGTTCATTCTGGGAAGTCAGGGAGCATTTGTGCAAATCCGATAAAGCAATACTTTGGGAGATCAAAGTACTGACTCTCGGGTGAGCTGTGTGTGCCTCATTCAGGCTGATGTAGGACCCCTCTCTGCGCCCCCCGTGCACCACTCCCACCTCACCCCCACTCCAACACTGGAACAGAGTTCACTAGAACTTCATATTTGACTGGCAAGTATTTTCTGGTTGGTAAATATAGACAATTTTGAGTCAGATGGTGCCTCCTATCACTTGGGGCTTTGCCTGACAAGATAATAAAGTTTTATAAAAAAACTTTTAGTGTTGCAGAAGTGACTTTAGGGTCCAAGGTGAGGGAGGCAGGGTCTGGAGGGACTTGAGTGTTGCTAGGTCTCTGAGAGGTTCCTCCCTCAGGCCCTCTGGTCGTGTGTGTGCGGGGGCCAGACCCCCACAGCACTGGGCTGCAGAGCCACCTCTCCCTAGCTGTTCTCGAGTTCCCGGGCAACCACAGACTCTTCGAATGGCGCTTCACCTCAAAGTTCTCAGACACTATTGACTGTTTCTCACTTTTAACCACTGATGAAGTGAGGGTTATGGGACACCTTCCTAGCCCCCCACTCACCCAAATTGAGCATAGCTGTCACTTTTGTGATTCAGTGCAGGTCCTTCAGTTCAGGTGCCTCATTCAGGCTGATGTAGGACCCCTCTCTGCGTGCCCCATACACCACTCCCAAGGACACTTTCCAAGGCTGGCTGGGATCCTTACTGTATTTACGAGCAGGTGTGGCTCAGAGGACCCTGTAGAAACACCAGCTCCCCTCACAGTGAGCATTCTTGTAGTTTTTCTTTGGCTTGGATGCCAAAGCTCAGGGCTGCTTGCGTAGTGCAGATGGCCAGGTGATGAGGACGCCCTCGGTCTTCCTCAACCATGAGAAGAATAGTACACTCTGATCTGCATGTCAAACCAATGTTCAATTACATCAACGCAGAGGCCACTGGGTTCCTTGGTTAGGGCTGTCATAGCAAAACACCGAAGCGGCTGGCTTAAACAACAGAAATTTGTTGTCTCACAGATCTGGAGGCTGGGAGACCACATCAAGTTGTCCACAGGTTTGGCTTCTCCTGACACCTTTCCCCTTGGCTTGCGGATGCTTGCCTTTTTGATGTATCCTTATGTGGACTTTCCTTTGTGTGTGTGCATCCGTGGTGTCTCTTCTATGTGTCCAAATCTGTTATAAGGACACCAGTCAGATTGGATTATAGGCCACCACTATGACCTCATTGTAATATAATCACTCCTTTAAAGGCCCTATCTCTAAATAGAGTTATATTTTTTTCCCCAAGATGAAGTTACTTTATTTTCTTTTCCTTTTTTTCAAATTTAATCATTATTGTAATTTTTTCATTATCAATTAGTCCCCTTACACCCCCCTCCCCCAACAATCACCTCACTGTTGTCCATGTCCATCAGTCCTTTTTCCTTTTTGCTCAATCCCTCTACCCCCTCACCACCCTGTCCCCAACTAGCTGTCTTCTGTTCTCTGTCTGTGAGTCTGTCTCTGTTTAGCTTGTTGTTCAGTTTGTTTGTTAGATTCCCCATATGAGTGAAATTATATGGCATTTGTCTTTCCTCTGACTGGCTTATTTCACTTAGCATAATGTTCTCCAGGTCCATCCAGACTGTTGCAAAGGGTTAAATTTTCTTCTTTTTTACAGTTGAGTAGTATTCCATTGTGTAAAAGTCCCATAGTTGTTTAATCTACTCATCTATTGATGGACACTTGGGCTGCTTCCATATCTTGGCAATTGTAAATAATGGTGCAATGAATGTAGGGGTGCTTATGTTCTTTCAAATTAATGCTTTGGGTTCCTTCGTGTATATTCCTGGAAATGGGATTGCTGGGTCAAAAGGCAGATTCATTTTTAATTTTTTGAGGCATCTCCATACTGTTTTCCACAGTGACTGCCCCAATCTGCATTCCTACATACAATACAAAAGGTTTCCCTTTCTCCACATTCTTACCAGCACTTGTTTGTTGATTTATTGATGATAGCCATTCTGACAGGTATGTGATGGTACCTCATTGTGGTTTTAACTTGCACTTCTCTGATGATTAGTGACATTGAGTATCTTTTCATATGTCTACTGGTCATCTGTATGTTCTCTTTGGAGAAGTGTCTGTTCAGGTCCTTTGCCCATTTTTTAATTAGCTTATTTGTTTTTTTAGTGTTGAGTTTTGTAAGTACTTTATAAACTTTGGATATTAACCCCTTATCAGATGTATCAATGAATATGTTCTCCCATGTGGGTTATCTTTTTATTTTGTTGATGATTTCCTTGCTGTGCAAAACCTTTTTAGTTTGATGTAGTCCCATTTGTTTATATTTCCTTTTGTTTCCCTTGCCTGGGGAGATATATGCAATAAAAAATTTTTATGGGCAATGTCCAAGAGTTTGCTGCCTATGTTTTCTTTTAGGATTTTTATGGCTTTGGATCTAACATTTAAGTCTTTGATCCATTTTGAATTTATTCTTATGTGTGGTATAAGAAGGTGGTCTAGTTTCATTTTCTGCATATATCTGTCCAATTTTCCTAACACCATTTATTGAATAAACTATCTTTAGCCCATTGTATGTGCTTGCTTCCTTCTGTCGAATATTAATCGACTATAGAAGTGTGAATATATTTCTGGGCTTTCTATTCTGTCCCATTGATCTATGTGTCTGTTTTTATGCCAGTATCAGGTCGTTTTGATGACTATGGTCTTGTAGTATAGTTTGTTATTAGGTAGTGTGATTCCTCTAACTTCGTTCTTCTTTCTCAGGATCACTGTTGCTATGCAGGGTCTTTTGTGGTTCCATGTAAATTTTTGCAGTATTTGTTCTTGTTCAGTGAGATACATCATTGGAATGTTGATAGGAATTGCATTGAATCTATAGATTGCTTTGTGTAGTATGGACATCTTAATGATGTTAATTCTTCCAATCCATGAACACAGTATGTGCTACCAGCTGTTTGTATCTTCTTTAATTTCTTTCTTCAATGTCTTATAATTTTCTGAGTACAGGTCTTTTACATCCTTGGTTAGGTTTATTCCTAGGTATTTTATTCTTTTTGAAGCAATTGTGAATGGGATTGTTTTCTTAATTTCCCTTTCTGTTAGTTCATTATTGGCATATAAAAATACAACTGATTTCTGGATATTAATTTTGTATCCTGCTACTTTGCTGAATTCATTGACCAGTTCTAGTAATTTCTTGGTGGAATCTTTGTGGTTCTTTATGTACAGTATCATGTCATCTGCAAACACTGGCAGTTTTTCTTCTTCCTTTCCAATTTGGATGGCTTTTATTTCTTCTTCTTGTCTGACTGCTGGGACTAGGACTTCCAGTATTATGTTGAATAAGAGAGGTGAAAGTGGACATCCCTGTCTTGTTCCTGATCTTAAGGGGAACACTTGTAGTTTTTGCCCACAAAGTATGATGCTGGCAGTGGGTTTGTCATATATGGCCTTTGTTATGTTTAGGTATGTTTCCTTTATCCCCACTTTGCTGAGAGTTTTGATCATAAATGGGTGCTGGGTTTTATCAAAAGGTTTCTCTGCATCTGTTGATATGATCATGTGGGTTTCGTCCTTCATTTTGTTTGTTTATGTGGTCAATCACATTTATTGATTTGCGAGTGTTGTACCAACCTTGCATTCCCGGAATAAATGCTAATTGATCATGATATATGATCTTTTTGATGCTATGTATCAAATATATTGCTACATTTGGTTTGCTAATATTTTGTTGAGGATTTTAACATCTATGTTCATCAGGGATATTGGCCTATAATTTTCTTTCTTTGTAGTGTCTTTATCTGGTTTTGGAATTAAGATAATGCTGGCCTCATAAAATGAGTTTGGGAGCCTTTCCTCCTCTTGAATTTTATGAAATAGTTTGAGCAGAAGAGGTGTTAGTACTTATTGGAATGTTTGGTAAAATTCAGCTGCGAAGGCATCTGGTCCAGGGCTTTTGTTGGGAGTTTTTTGATTATTGCTTCAATTTTATTAGGTGTAACCTGTCTATTCAGATTCTCTAATTTTTCCTGATTTATTTTTGGAAGCTTGTATGTATCTAGGAATTTATCCATTTTGTCCAGGTTGTCCAGTTTGCTGGCATATAATTGTTCATATTATTTTCTTACAAACCTTTGTATTTCTTTGGTGCCAGTTGTTATTTCTCCTCTTTCATTTCTCATTTTATTTATTGGGGTCCTTTCTCTTTTTTTTCTTGATGAGACCAGTTAAAGGTTTGTCAATCTTATTTACCTTTTCAAAGAACCAGCTCTTGGATTCATTGATTTTTTTGGTATCATTTATTTCTGCTCTAATCTTTATTGTTTCCTTGCCTTTACTCTGGGCTTTGTTTGTTGTTCTTTCGAGTCACATTTTGAGATATTGGGCTTGAACATAGGAATTTTGGGGAAACATACTTTAGCATATTACAGCCACCCCATCTCCTTTTTCCACCGTACGAGGGGTCAGGCTCGTGGTTTGGAGCAGGAACGGAACCAGGCCCATTCGAAGTCAGTCTGAAAAGGAAAGTTTCCAGAGGAGTTTGAGGTTTGACTGTTAGAATTTGGTGGGACAAGTGGAAGAACCAGATGAAGTTGTGCAGCCTTGGGAATACCCTTTCATTGCCATCTTATAAAGGAAAGATAGCATCTAAATCAAACACCAGTTCTCCTGTGTCTTCAAACTGTTGCATTTCACACTCTGCTTTGCAGTCTGCGGAGGTAGCCACACAGCCTTGCATTGCCTGGGGCACCATCTAACATTGAACATTTGCCTTTGGCAATTTATACTCTGTTGGCCTCTGAGCTGTCTGTGAGCAACTCCCAAAGCCCAGAGAAGCACAAGTATCTTAATTACAGTGAACAACTCAGGGAGGGGTCCTGAGGCTGGGGCAGTAGATCCCAAAAGCCGCATCTTTTGGGGAAAATAACTGTGCAATCTGTTTTGCTGACCTTGAATACTTCCTCTTTGAATACAGATACCATATGATCTCACCTACTAGTAGAAGTTAATCAACAAAATAAGCAAGAGAACAATATATAACCAGCAACATCGAAATAAAAAACAAAATGACAGTAACCAGAGGGGAGGAGAGAGGGGGATAACAGGGGAAAAGGAGGGGAAGGGTCACCAAGGAACATACATAAAGGACCCATGGACAAAGCCAAATGGGGGAAGGATTGAGGGTGGGTGGTGCTGGGGAAAGTGGCGATAGGAAAATATTGACCAAAAAAAAAAAAAAATAGGGGGAAACTTAGAATAGTGTAGGAAATTGAGAAGCCAAAGAACTGATATGTATAACCTATAAACATGAACTAAGAGATGTGGGGATGATGGGATGGGGTGCAGGGCAGAGGGGATAAAGGGAAGAAAAAAAATGGGACAACCGTAATAGCATAATCAATAAAAATAGCCCCCCCAAAAAAGAATAATGGTACATATTTCTTTCTGAATTTATTGCTTGGCCTCAGTACCCCCTGCCTTTCATAGTATTTTGTTTGACAACTAACAGCTGGGGGATTGCATGAACATTCTGGCATTTTTGAATTGCTGGCTGGGGTGTGATTTCAGTTAAAGGGGCTTGGTGATTGCCCTGGATGTTCATGTGGGTCCATGTCTCTGTAGCAGCAGGGGAAAGTGATAATTGGATTTTTGCAATCTTAGAGGCGACAATTGCTCTTTTCTTTAGAAGCTGTGTATTGAGTTCAGAGTTGAACCAGCTCAACTCCAGCATTGCATCTCCCTATTAACTTCACAGGCAGTTAAATAGAGGAATATAAAACCGCATGACTGACTGCTCACAGCAGCTGAAAGCCAGATAAGGCAATCTCAGAATCCTTTATTTCAGCACATTGTGGGTTCTGAGTAAATTTTCAGTAATAAATAATAATGCAAAACTTCCCTTTGTTCACAATACTCTCGCTGCTCCCTACTCCCTGTGAAAGCGCTTATATTTATTAATTTCAGAAGACATTCATAGAAGGAATTGTCAGAGGAAGCTTGAGAGAATCGGCCCCAGGAGAGGCAGAGAAGTGAGAGAACGAGCATTGCTGACCACTGATGGCAGCTGTGGGCCAGCGCTGCCTGTGGACCAGTGGTTCTCAGCTCTGGCTGACCACGAGAATCACCGTGGGGGCCCTTTAACCGACACTGATACCCAGGCCCTGTGCCACAACAACTAAATCAGAATCTCTTGGGGATGAGACATTTGTATTTGTTGAAAGCTTCCTGGGTGATCCTCACGTACAACCTGAGTGCGTGAGTTTTTGCCATGGAGAGATAATAATGGTGATGCAAAGGGTTTAAGGCATCTGCTAGGAGTTCAGGTTTTTGAAACTGTGCATAGTGGGGCTCTTGCCGGGGGGACACCCAAGAACCCTAGGAACCCAGCTGTGTGGGTTCCCAGAGCATTATCATCTATTTGGAGCTCCATGCTCTGCGAGCAGTTCATGCCTCACCCCTGTACTTCCTGGATTCCTCAGGCTGCATGTTTCAGTGTTTTGAATGAAAATCAGTATTGATAAAAAAGAATTATAAATTTAGTGGTCCGTGAACATCTGTGTCATTGATGGGTTGCACAAAGGTGGATACTAAGCCCTGACCATTTTTCTCATCTATAAAATGTAAATAATAAAACATCTAAGTAAACTTCTGGAAGCAGGTTGTGAATGACCTCCCCATTGACATTTTCTTCCCTGGGACTGTAGGTATCAACTGAGACATGAGCTACTATTCATTTGGAGGTGGTCATTGGTTTAGGAGGACCTGAAAGGCTTTAGCTGTCATCTGAAGACCCATTGGCTGCTTCTGGAGATCCTGAGATCACACTGGGACTGCCCAGGATGTGTAAGAAAATGTATAACAGCTAAAAGTCCAACAAAGTCAATCATAGACCCAAGAGAGCCAGAGTTGGGGGGGGGTGAGTAGAATGATGACTTTGGAAATGGAATAATAGGGTAATAACAGAGGATTTATCAGGGATCCCTTTAAAAGACACCATATATACTCCTCTTAGAATAATACAGTGTGAAACCAGTGAATATAAGTCATCCATGGAAGGTATGGTCAGCACAATTTTCTAAACATGGATTCAATTGTCTGAGAGAGTGAGGCACATGAAACAATTTGATTATAAGAGAGAAACAGGGAAAACAAGAAAATAAGGGAGTGCCTGGTACCTGGCATTGCTTAAAAAATGGGATTAGAGGAATAAAAATTTATGTTTAGGTTTCCAACTTACTCTTTTTCATGAATTTGAGCTAAAATAAGAGCAATTAAAAGGATGATGGAATGTTCACAAATTACCAGGAAAAAATGTTGGCAGTTTGTGTGACATCCTAGTCATTGCTCATTGTAACACATTAGTTGGTTGTGATCTAAGATCAGCAGCCTTTACACTAGATGGCGAGGTAGGGCCACTTAAAAGTGGCTTTACTGGTTTTCTTTTCTTCCTTTCTTACCCTCCTTTTTGTACCATCGTGGCTAAATAAATCAGAAAACTAAAAAAAAATATATAGACATCTGCTACCATGTATTAAGGATCTTATTGCTGAGAGCCAAGCAAAGTCCCTCTGTCAGATGTTCTGAGTTGGACGGGACTCACAGGAAAGGAGCTGCAGCCAGCGGTATTCCATTAACAACCAACTTCTTGCTTGTCGTCTGGATTTCTTTATTTTATTTTTTCAAAAGATTTTATTTATTTATTTATAGAGAGTGTGGAAGGAAGGGAGAAAGAGAGCGAGAGAAACATCAATGTGTGGTTGCCTCTTGCACACCCCCAACTGGGGATGTGGCTCACTACCCAGGCATGTGCCCTGACTGCGAATCGAACCGGAGACCTTAGGTTCTCAGTGCGGTGCCCAGTCCACTGAGCCACACCAGCCAAGGCTCTTTATTTATTTTAAATGAATTAGGTTCTTGGAAATAGAATCACAGGGCTGACCAATTTTCTCCTGGAGGAGTGGCAGCAAAGGAAAGCTGGATGCATTAATCATAAATGAGTCAATTAATTACAGCTTTCCTTCCCCCTCGGGGTCAATGCTGGCAACAGGAGACCCGGAGTTATTTAGGGAATTAGACGCCCTTTAAAGAACCAATTATGTGGAAATAAATTACTCTTTTTAGATGACAATATGCTATTCTCTCTGAACGTGTGAGGAGGGGTGTCTTTTTTTTCTCTCTGAACAGTCCGCATGTCGTTTTCCACGATGATTCATGCCCTTATACCGATTGTGGAGAAGCAAAGGTTTCGTCTGGCTCGGGTTCTTTGGATATAAGGATACGGCAATATGGGGGGTTTGTTTTACTGAGTGATGTGTTGACATTTGAGGTGTGTCAGAAACTCCCAGCAACACTGGGAGAGGCCCAGAAGGCAAGTAAGTGGTACAAATGACTCCCCAGCCCTCTGCTCCCCTCAGAGAACAGCAGGGTGGGGTGTCTAACAATCGGGTTTCAGATTTCACACTGCGCCATTGCCAGCACTCGAGGCGTGAAGTGGCCACTTCTGTGCAGGGAGCTACAGCAGCCTGCGGCAGCAGACGGTAGGGGGTATGTGATTTCCTCCTATCCCTCACTGTCCAGCCCTTTCCTCTCTGGTCCTTAGTGTCCCCGGTCCTCTGCCCCACCTGACACCTGACCAGTGCAGGAAGGAAGGAATGGGTCAGGACGGCTCCCTGCCCCATGGTATATAACACTGAAGACTTGGGAATGTCCCTTGTCCCTCTGAAAAGGAGTGGTTAAAGGGCCACAGGGAGCCTTCTTACAATGAACATCTTACGGCAACTGGAAAAGAATTTGATATTCGATGGAGCTTTGGTTCCTGATGTGGAGATTCTTGTAGGCATCTTGTTAAAGGAGAAAAGAAAGTTGTAGACTAAAACGTATAATCAAATGCATTTATGTAAAACAGCTACAAACAAAACTTATGTTTCCCCATATGGATAAACATATTAGGCCGTACCCTATGAAATTGCCGTTTTGAAGGTCGAACCTGGTTGGATACGGGCAGTTACATGCAATTTAAGTAAGGGTTTCTCAGCCATGGCACTATTGACATTTTGGGCCAGATAATTTTTTGTTGTGGGGGCCTGACCTGTGTGTGACAGGGTGTTTGGCGGCATCCTTGACTTCTACCTACCAGATACCTATGTCATTCCCATCTGTGACAACCAGAAATGTCTTCAGATATTACCAAATGTCCTCTGTGTGGCAAAATACTCTTCTGGTCTTAAGAACTACATTTTTAACTAAATATTGGCAAATGCAAAAAGATATGAAAAAAATGTACACAAGATTGATTTGTTTTCAGTTACTTCTGGAAGGAGACTGGAAATGGGGTATTACAGCTTTAGCTTATCAGTGTTGTTTTAAATTATTTTATAATGAGATTACATTTCTATATTACCTGCGTAATGAAAAACAATCAAACTGGGGTTGTGCTGAAACTCCTGAAGAGTGGTGGGAGGGGCCCCTTGTAAAAGTAGCAGGAGACAGCAGGAGGCAGCTCGGACACCCCCTACTGAACACCCCTCCCGTAGACTTAAAGTCTGTGCTTTGGCATTTGTAGTTTTGACCATTAATTGGCTCTGCCTGAATGTCTTTCCCTCCTTGGTGTGGAAGAGGGGTGTTTGAGTTGCTTTAGAGAACCAAGAAGGCAGTTAGAGGACTTTCCAAGGCCCGAGGGGAAGGGCAGAGGAGTGAGAAAAGCTAACAAATGCACAGATGTGCCCAAGGTCCCACAGGCAGGGCAGGTAGGAGGATGACCCCAATTAACTGGGTCAGGGATAGTATCCAGATTGAGGCAGGAAGGAAATGTGAGACCAGGGAGGGGAAAGTAGTCATAATCAAACCAGAAGGAAACTCTACGTGACTATGCGTGTCTGTGTGTGTGTGTGGGTGTATTCGCTCATGGTTGCCGTTCAGGACAGTAGATCTTAAACCCGACTGTACATCAGAGTCACCTGGGGAAGGTTAAGAGAAGTAGATTCCCTTCTATCTGCTAGAAAGTTAAGAAAGTAAAGAATTTAAGAAAGTAGAAAGTTAAGAAAGTAGGGAAGTAGACTGACTGAGTCAGAATCTCTTGAGTAAGGAAGGGGCTAAGAAACCTGTAATGGTCAACAGAGACTACCCTTTGGAAAACGCTGCTTTGGGGTTGGTCTGTGGAATGATGGTCCAGTTTAAAAGGCTAGGGGAAAATAATCCGTGGGTCATGGTATTTCCTCGTGAGCTCTATGTTCTCTCTCAGTTGCCCTGGGTGGCCCCCAAAACTAAGATCTAGATGATAATGATCTGAGTGGAGTACTGGGTTGGGTCTTAGTTCATGCTGTTATGACAAAAATATGGATTGAGTGGCTTAAATGACAAACATGCCTTTCTCACAGCTCTGGAGACTGGGAATTCTGAGATCAAGGAATGGGCAGATTCAGTGCGTGGTGAAAGCTTGCTTCCTGTTTTATAGACGTTTGTGTCCTCACATGGCAAAAAGGGAGAACAACCTCTAGGGCGTCTATTATTTTTTTAGTCCTCACAGGAAATTTTTTTTTTTTTTTAGAAAGAGAAGAAGAGGAAGACAGAAATATCAATGTGAGAGAGAAATGTCAATTGGCTGAGTCCCATACATCCCCCAACTGGGGATCAAACCCACAACCTAGGTATGTGGTCCGACTAGGAATCGAACCTGCAGCATTTTGGTGCATGGGATGATGCATCAACTAACTGAGCCACCTGGCCAGGGCTACAATACTTTCCTATAGAGTGACTTCTGTCATATTAGCACAACAGTTGTACTCTTCAACAGTTGCTTATCTATAAGAGGGATTGTGATTTTGTTGTTATTGTTATTGGTTGTTTCTTTTTGGTGAAGTATTAAAAGATAAAAGAAAACTTGAGGAAAGCCACCAAAAAATACTATAGGTATAAGGATGGCTGTTAAGATTTCCCTACACTGAAAGATTTCTAAGATAAATTACCTTATACCAATTATAACGCAATAAAAATTAAAATACCAGTATGCCTCTAAACATAAAGAAAACATGGAGGGAACATGTTTTGCAAGGGTCAGATACAAGGCAGCATCACTTTTAGATTTTCCCCTGGAGACAAGTTGGCCGCTGTGGGGAAGAGTGTCAGCGAGGTCCGCCCTCTGTGAGCCCATCAACCTGCTAAGCAGACACAGACGATTCCTGCACTTCTGTTTTCTGTTTGACACCAGAGATCCACACAATGGCAAGTAGGTAGGAAGAAATAAAACATTCAGAATTTGAGACACATTTCCCTTCAAAATAGTGGGCAAGTGCCTATGGTATGCTTCTTTGCCTCTCTTGAACAGGACAGGTTTCAAAGTCACACTTTCATCTTGGCAGGGATGGAATGCCTCTGTGGTTGACACACGATGCTTCTTCTCCAGGGGGCCCCGATTCCTGTATGTCCCAGAGGCTCTGTCACGCCTCCACTGTGCTCCATCTGTTTGGCCTGGGCGTCTGTGAGCTCTCCAGCAAATGCAGCGTGCTGGGTGTTCATCCCTTCACGGCTGTGTCATCAGAGTTAGAGGTCTCTTCGATTCATCGTGGCTCTTCCAGCTGGGTAGATTACAGTAGGGGCCTGAGCCCCGGGCACGACCTGTCTGTCTCTGCAGTGCCCCAGTTATGGATGTTGTGTTCCCTTAGAGCAAGCTTCAGCAAAGATGCATGTGTTTCTGTTTGCTTTTCTCATGCACACTGGCTCTTTGCAAGAGCATCCTTCGGGAATCTGTACCTTGAGGCTGTTCCTGACCTCTACACCTGGGCGCCTGCACCCAGCTTTGAAAAGTACTGCCTTTCCTGGCCTTTGAGGAGCACTGGTGGTAGCATAAATGCCCCCACGAAGCAACTGAGCTTCGCTTTGTGATTTGAAGGAGACTCACCCAATGTAGCTGCTGGGTTCTGTTTCAAGATGACATGGGATATTGGAAGTGCCCTCCCATGTGGGGTGAGGAAGCTGGTCCCTGAATAGTTGTGCTTTTGTATTCAGGGGCTAAAGGAAATGGTTTCTCTTCTGAACCTAGGTTTCTGTCTCTTCAGCCAGTCTTGGCATCTAGGGATTAGGGTGGCCGATCAAAGAATCCCACAGGAATACGCTAGCACAGCTGCTGGAGAAGCAAAATAGACTCCTGTGAAGCCCTTTGGACAGCAAATGTCAAAGTGTACGCATTAAATGTACAATAGAAGAATCAACTTTCAAGCATGGGTGGTGTCAACAGGAAAACGTACAGAGGAAGTAGAGCTTGAAAAGCAAGAGACAGTATAGGACGGTATCTGTGGAGTGGAGAGTAAGTAGCATGAGCAGAATTCAGAGCCAGCATAGCAGCAGGTGCTATGCCATAGGTGCCATGGCGGGGTGGGGGTGGGGAGGCCCCGTCGACCTCAGGCAGCATTGCCACACTGAGAGATGACACAGGGACTTTCCGCAGCAGGGGAAGGGAGGTCAGAGGCCTTTGGGAAGAGCAGACTTCTCTAGGCAGCAAAAGGAGTATCGTAAGAGAGGAGAGAGCAACAGAACAGTACAAAGGAGAAAAGATAATTATTGCAGTAAAAGGAAATAAGCCCCCTGCATTCTCCAAGCCCAGCGGGGATTCAGGCCTTCGGATATGAGGGTCGCACGGTGCAGAGGCAGGAGGCACTAAGTTGACTGATGGGGACAGCATTCCAAGGCCAGTATGAAGGAGGCACCCACCAGCAATCCTCAGTCTCAGGGGGCAGCAAGTGCTTAATAGCGCTGAAGAGGCCTTCTTGAAGCCTTGCTCCCCCCCAACCCCCCCTCCACGCGGCCCACTTCAGACATCATGGTAAGTGAAACCACACATGCTGCCATCTTCATAAGCCAGCAACGGAATCAGTGTCGCATTAGGTTAATTCAACTTATTACTATAAATGTGTGTGAGAGTTCCCGTCTAATATTAAATGTACTCTCAGGGATCTAGGTAGGGAAGAGAATTGTTAAAAAATGAAATCTGAGGAAGCTAAATGACCATGGTCACTCAGCTAATAAATGTGAGTTTAAGACCGAAGCCCCATCTTTGTGACTCTAAATCCAGTGACTCAGGTGGCCAGGTAAACAGGGTCGTTTTGAGGCAGGAGAGTCCGTCTGGGAGCTTTTTTGACAAGTGTGGTAGATTTCAGTGTTTGCCAAGCATTTCCAGTTTTCCCCTTCCTGGGCACATGGCAGGATCCCACTTCCTGGCTCCCTTGTCGTTGGGGAGCCCATGTGACTAATTTTGGCCAGCGCGTTGTCAGCATATGGGAGTCCCCTTGAGGTGAAAGCGATTGCCCGCCACCTCGAGATCCTCTAGAACTTCTTTCCCTCTGCCCCCATGACTAGAATGTTCTGGATATGCGCTGCTCCAACAACTTTGGGCCCTGGGGTAAGACGACATGGAGCAGAACTCTCAGCCAACTCATAATGAACCTGTAACATGAGAGAGTATGAAATCGCGGTCATTCTATGTCACTAGTAGTTTGGAGTGTTTATACCTCAGCAGAACATAGCCGCACGTGGCTGAGAGACTGAAAATGGAGGCAGGTCAAATGGGAAGTAAGAGAGTAAGCTGAGGGAAGCTGTGAAGGAGGGACCTGTGGGATTTGGTACTGGGTGGTGGAATATGGTTGTGTAGGGGAAGTCGGCTTTGAAGGTAGTGCCAGTGTTTAGAGCCCAGATATAGGGAGAATGGGGGTCGCTGGGGTTTGGAGATAATAAATTTAGTAGTTCTTTCCTTAAAAGTACAAAGAAAATAGCTCCTGACTAAATTTTTAAGAGCAATACATAACGATTATAAAGATTCAGGTAACGAAGACAAGTATAAAGAAAAAAATTAGAAATTCATATTCTAACACATACTGGTGATTATTTGCCTGTTGGTTCACATAGACATGAACACACTGGCTTGTGTATGTTCACAAAAATATTTAGAAAAAAATCATTAACTGTTGGACATATTGGACATGTAATGGGCATACATGAGGGCATTCATTTACTAGAAAAATGTCTATTAAGTGCCTGCCAGCTAGCAGGCAGTCGATCAGGTGCTGAAGTACATACATTGATGAGTAAGTTACTGCTCCTGTCCTCAGGAGGCTTATGGGTCGCTAGAAAAACTTCTCACCTGGCGGTGGGCAATTGGAAGGATAACAAAATTGAAGTTCAGGGTGGTGCAGATTTGGGAGTTACAGATAAGAAGCAGCAGGTATGGCCTGAGAATGACTGACTTCACAAAAAAAGAAAAGAGAAAGAGAAGAGGACTAAAATGAGGGAAGGTCCAGGTGGTGAAAAGGAGAGAAAGGCCCTGGGGGGGAGGGAGAAAAGAAATGGCCCAAGACGTGTGTTCGATTACTGAAAGCTAGAGGAGTACGTGACACAGAATAAAATTACTGGAATCGAGAAAGTGATGGATATTTGGAAAATGGAAGGAAGAAGCCCTTGGAGGGAAATTAGAGACGTTAGTGTGACGTGGGGGATGCCTCCCTCCGCCCCCACCTTGGATACTGGTGCGTTAGGAGATTGAGTCTCCTGTCACCAGCCTAGACTCGATGCCACCCATCCTTGGAACTTAAGGCACATAATCTCTCTACTCTTCTCACCTTTGTCATGTTTGTCACTGCCTAAAATGTGAGCCCCCCCCGCCCCCCCGCATTACCTTTCCTCTCCTGTGCTATCGTCCTTGACTTTCTACCTCTTCAGCCTCTTCATTGAAAGTTTCCTCCTCTTTTGTGGCCTTAACTGAAACCGCCTCGCCTGTGCAAAGCCACTCTTTCTTGTCCTGTATCCCACAGGTCATGGGACCAGGGGGATGGGATGACATCCTTCTTCGAATCCATTATTTTTCACCTTCCTATAAACCAGAGAGTTCAGACTTATGGCCACTGGGTCAAAGATGGTTTACTAACATTTTGGACTGTACAAAATATATATATAATAAATTTTAGCCAACTTTCCATTATTGGGAGATTTGATATAAAAATGGAGATTTTGGGCATCTCCTGGGAAAACAAGAAGTTTTGGTGACACAGGGCCATGGCCGGCTCCAGGCGAGCTGAGGCAGCCTCTTTCAGCTCACCACAGTGCCCGCTGTTCACCCACTGCCCTCCTGTGTCCTCCCCTGCCCCGTCCAGCTGTGTATGTCACTGTCTAGTCTGTGTAGCACTGCTTGCCTGCTCCGTTGAAGTCCCTGTTTTCTCATGACATCACTCTCATGCCCTGAGCTGCCCAATCGGCTCATGCTCTTGAATTCATGGAGACTTTGGAATCTTGTGCATTTGTATTTAAAAAGTACTTATGTGACAGGCAGTATTCTAAGGACTTTACAAGTATTAACTCATTTAAGTCTCATCATAACTCTCTGGGATAGGTATGAATATTACCCTTATTTTCTAGAGAGGGAACTGAGGCTTATTATAATAGATAATTATGTTAATTATCATATAGCTAGTATGATAATTTTTAAATCTTATTTCAGCTTCTTTCAGGAGCCTGAGGTATTTCAGTTTCTAAAGAGATGCCCCCAACTACACTCCAGCCTCACTTTCTTATCTCTAGTGAACTTTTCTGTTCCTGTCTCAGTCACCCACGTCTGGACACATTGGACCTTTTCGAAATTGATGATCACATACCTCTGATTCTTGAACTCCGTATCCCACTCTGCGGCCACAGCTCACTATTTTTCTAAGTCTTTAATCTAATCTTCAATCTCACAGAGCTCTTCACACTTGAAAATACTCCATTTTTACCTGGTCTGTCTGCTCCTTTGTAGTTCATTTTTTTTTCCCCTTTACTAAGACCAGTTTCCATGGTGATCCTATGAACCACTTTATCACGAATAACCGCAACTCTCATGTACTCCCCTTTTCCAACACACCTGTTCAACAAAGCTTAATAAATCCTACAATTTCACTTTCTCCTCCTCTATTAATTGGTGAAAAAACATGAGGATGTAAATTTAAGGTTTCCAGTGGGCTTCAAGCATTTCATTCATTTGCTCATTCAACAAATATTTACCAAATGCCTCCTGTATGTCAGGTACTGAACTGGGCACTAGAATATAGTTAAAAAATCAGACAAACATGCCTGATTATATGGAGCTTATATTCTAGAGAGTATATGTGCAATAAGCAACCAAGTAAAATGTACAGTATATATGATGGTGAATATGTTGTGGAGAAAAATAGGGCAGGAAGGGAGACCTGGGGAACAGATAACATTTGTAAAAAAGACTCACTGAGAATGAGTTGTTCGAGTGAGGAGTTGAAAAGGTGAGTACACCATACAGGTAGCCTAGGGGAAGAGAAGTCCAGGCAAGGAGAACACCAAGTGCAAAGGTCCTGATGCAGAAGCATGCCTGAAACATTAGGAGAACAGTCAAAGCCATCTCACTTCGGCTTGAATGGAGTGAGGGAGGTGGCTAAGAACAACAGATGAGGTTAGAGAGGTACTGAGGGTCACTTTATGTAGGACCTCGTCCGCCACTATAAGGAACTTGGGTTCTACTCGGAGAAACAAAGTCATTTGGGGGATTTTGAGCAGAGGTATGATATGATCTGCCTTTTTTTTTTTTTTTAAAAGAAGGATTGTTTGGGATGCTGTGTTGAAACTAGTCTTGTTGGGAGGGGCAAGAGTTTAAAATCAAGAGACCAGTAGGGGGACCACTGTAATAGTCTAAGATAATGTTTTGGTCTTTGATGAGCGGGGTGCAGCTTGTGATAAACTTTTAGTTGTGATATATTTTGGAGGTAGAGCCAAGAGAATTTTCTTGTGTCGATGTGTGAAAGAAAGAAGAATCTAAGACGAGGCTCAGGACTGCGACTTGAGCACTATGATGAACATAGTGAAGGGTTTCAAGAGCCGGGGATGGCCAGGGCGTAGAGTCAGGACAGGGCCTCTCGAGAGCTCTATGGGGCAGGAGAACTCGGAGCACGATTGATGGCTGGGTGTCCTGGCTGGATTTCGTGTACATGACACGATTAGACATGGAGGACATGATTGCCAACCACGGGTGTGTGTGTGCAGGCGCGGATTTCCGTGGAGCTCTGCGAGTTTTGACAGTTCTCTGATTTTCCTCACGCTGCTTCCTCTTTCTAATCTACCTGCCTTTATCGTAGCCTTTTCCACATGGCCAGCTCCCGTTCATCCTTCTTCTACAGGAAGCCTGTACTGAACACTTTGGTGCTCCCGTAGTACCTTGTAAATAACTCTATTAAAGCTCTTACCATTGGATTGCTATTGTCTATTTACAGATCTCCCCATAAACAGACTGTATGCTTTCTGGGGGCAGGGCTGGTCATATTTATCTTTGTGTCCTCTGTGCTTAGCATAGTGCCAAGAACATGATGGATGAAAGACACCTGTTTGTTGAATTGTACTCTGCATCCTTAGGAAAAAGTATGGTCTCGAGAAGGAGAGGGAAGAAGAGTGGAGAGAGAATGAGGTGGAGATGTGTTGAGGAAAAGTTGAAAATAAATGAGGGACTGTGGGTTAGATGATGAATCCCTTTAATATTTTCACTAGAGCAGGAGACAAGGCCATCCATTTGGAACCTAAAGGGGACATTGGAGAAAGGAGAAAGTCTGAAATAGCCACGGTGGAGAGTTGGCTTGGGGACTGGAGAAAATGACCACCAGGTGGACCAGGTCTGCATAGGTGGCATTTTGTGTTCTGAAAGAGAAGCAGAGAGATCTTTGCCGGTAGATGGCGGTAGGAGTTCCAGACATAGCAAGAATCATGAGACATAGTGGGATCAAATGAAAGAATGTTAGGACTGTTCTAGAAAGTAGAAGTCCTGCTAATTCAATTGCATAGCTTGTGTAACATAGTTGGGGCCCTCAGGGTGGTGGGCCAGGGTCACACAGCTAGCTGGCGGCCGATGAGAGACTCATGATGATGGCGTGTCAGCGTCTGGTGGTGAGCAACAGAGGTGAACTCTGGCTCACTTAAACAAAGAGGAAGAAACTAGAAGTGGGCTCAGAGAGTTGGGGATCACGTTGCTCTGAAGAGATCTCAGGTTGCAGAGACACATACAGTCCCTTCAGGGTCCTGCTATGATCCAACTGTTTCCCCATCTTCGTTTACCTCCCCTCGAGATTCAAATTCTTGGGAGAGAAGAGCAGACTGACCAAGTTTTAAAGGATAACTTGATAGGTGGTCTCGCCAAAAATACATAAAACATGGGAGAGGCAATTTTTGTCCAAAATGGTGCTATTACCAGAAGATGGATGGGTGTAGAGATGTGAAAATCACAGATGTCCTATTCACTACAGTGATGGCAATGTAATAAAATGCAGTAGCTAAGATCAGACAGTCTGGAGCCAGACTCCCTATTCTTCCCCAAGACGCTTGGGCAATGTATCTAAAAACCCTCCAGGCCTCAGTTTCTCTTTTGTAAAATGGGTGTAATAGACTTTCACCCCGTAGTGTTGTTGAGATGATTCAGTGAGTTACTATCTGTGAAATGCAGAGAGTCTACCAAGTGAATGCTCTTTGAGGCTCAGCTACCACAGCCATTTTTACCTGGATGCATGCTCTCCCCACCCCTCCTTGCAATTGTCCTAGTGAGCATCTGGTGTTGGCTGCTTCTAGTGCCATCCCCCTTTCCAGCCGCTTGTTCTCATGTTGCTTTTTATCAGCCACCTACCTCCCTTCCTCCCTCACCATCTGCAGGATGGGTGGTACAGGCTAAAGCCCAACCTTTGGCTAATGATAGTCTCTCCATTTTTTAATCTTGTAGCAAAGGGCATCCCTTAGACAATGGCAGTTTAGAGGTGCTATGGGAAAACATAGATCTTAGAGTTTGAAGGTCTAGGTTTTAATCCTGGCCCTGACACTTGTTTATTCATTGACTTGGGCCAATTAGTTAACATTTCCAACCCTGAGTTTCCTTGTGTATGAAATGAGGGAAATACTGCTCTTCTCACAAGGTTGTTGTGAGTTTTACCTGGGGTAATGCATGGGGGAGGCATGCACACTGTAAAGCACTATGCAAATAATGGGTGCCCCAATCCTGGCTGTGACAGACACTGTCAGGATGAAAACTGTCTTCCCATAATGAGGTTGCTTCCACAGAAGAAGCCAATTCTGAATAGGCGTAGTAGACTGCTGATGAGTGGGGCGTACCAACTGGATACACCTCAGGAGCTGGTATTTCTGATGGTCTCTGTAGAGGAGAAGAGGAGGAAGGTCCTGGTAGGCATAATGTGTTCACCGCCACGGTCATTAGCACAATTAATAAGCAGCAACCTGGAACTGCCCACTAGCTACATAAGTAAAACCAATTGAGGGTGACAGTGCCCTGGACCCCAACTGCTTCCCAGGTACTGGGATATTACACAAGAATTACATTAGCATGTCATTGTGCCATTTTATAAGAATGCCCCTATAATGCCCCTATAAGGGACATTAAATCAGACTATTTTGGTTTATGATAAAATTCTGTATTTTTATGGAATGTAGTTTTGATACTTTCCTTTACTTGTCAAATGAAGGGGTTGGAGGAGAACTGTTGACCTTGGGAGTGTCATCTTATGGCAAGATACCCGTTTCCTTATCTGTAGAGTAGAGGTGGGGGAGCTGAATGATCTATATGCTGCTTCCGATTTCTGAGTCCTCTCCTTGTTTCTTTGGAGGCACTTATGATAATTTGTGATTATTTTATTTGTTTGCTTCCTTTATGTACTCTTTGGATTATGGTGCTCACTTGAATGTAAGTTCTGTGGAGTACGGACCATGGCTGTCTTGTCCTCCATTCTCTCTAGCTAATTAACACTCGTCACATAGCAGATGCTCACTAATGATTTCATGAATAATGAATATGGTTGTTTGGCCCAGTGAAGAAGAGCTATCATTCTTCTACAAGTTGGTGGATTAGACTCTTATTTTATGTCCATGATCTTAATATTTTCTGGCACGCATGGTACCGCTTAGCAATGATATTAATTTGATATTTTAAAAAACATACCCAGCCCCTGTCCATAAAGACATACCATGATTCTGTGGTACATTTGTAAGAAAACTAAAATATACATGTCCTGGCCTCAGCTCTTGTCATAGAGTCCTTAGCTTCAGTACCTACCCTCAACCACTAATACGTGAAGACGCTTAATTACATTCTGCTTTATATGGCATTTGATGTATGTGTGAGCACTTGCACTTGTGCTATTGTTTGGTCTGTAAAAGGGAAAATGAAGCATAACTACATTGACTTTGACCTTGAGATAATCAATTAAGCCCAAACAGGTTTACAAAAGAAGCTTTTAGTTTCTTAAAGATATTAAGATTGCTTAAAGCACTGAAACAGCAGAGACCCAAACCAATTACATCTTATTTTATGGGCCTTGGCAAAGATATATATTTGATTCTTGTTGTTTGTCCTCACAGAGTCCTTCTTTTTTCATAAATTAAGACCAATCAGTCATAGGAACATGAAATTCCATTTATTTTCTCAAATGAGTAATGGCTTGGCTTTTGGTCTTCTAGTTCAAGTTCTGATGAAATTGAATAGTAGCTATGTATAATTAGCAAATGGATCTTGTCAGGTCTGATCATGTGCACATCCACAGGGGCTGAACTTGAACCCCAGCCACCACTTTATTTTTTTTAAAGGAGCTAATAATAAGCGTGGCCATGACTGGGAAGAGAAGTAAAGGCTAACCCCGACTTCCTGGGATCCACCTCCAAAGCAACGGCATAAGACTCTCTCATTCAGAGCTACTGCAGTGGGGCCTTGCCAGCATGTAGTTCGTAGGATATGCTTTTTTCGGAGGAGGAATTATGTCTATTGATGCGCTGTCTGATGTCTTGAAATGTATATCTTTCTTTTCAATGCCTCCCTTATTTCAGTGCCAATCTTTGCATGATGGGTTTCTTAATATAATTGTGTAGGTTGTTTCCAAACCTGGTATATTCTAGATATACCTTTTGAGCACAGAGTAGAAAAACAGGGAATACATGGTAAGATGGAAAGACAAGAGGGGGGAAGAACATGTAAAGTTAACATTAGAAAATAATCTTCTAGGAGTAAACCCATTCTTCTTTGTTTCTGAGTATTCAAGGCAGTAGAGTTGCTTTTTTTGGTGTGTGTGTGTGTGAACTGAACTCAGTAATAACAGCTTTCTGAACCGTCCTGGTCTGGAAAGCTCCAATCCCAGCTTCATGTCTTCACTCTCTTGCAGCGGGAAACTTGCTTTCGGACTGAAACAGAAAGGCCTTGGCTCACAGGATCGAACAGAGCTGGCCAGTGACAGAGTGGCAGGAGAGACTTAAAATATCCTTTCCAGGACTTTATAACCCACTATCTGTAACTTCTTAGATTATAGATAGTCTCTTTCTACTTTTTTGTGAGGGATAGGTCAAGCAAATTCATCATATTTATTGACCACCTTTTAGACATAAAACAATTTGTGGGAAAGGGAGATGACACAAGAAGCCAGCTCTAGAAATGATCATTACTGAGTGAAACCAATAGCTAAGCCTATTAGCAACAGACAGCCAGTGAAGGTTTTCCAGTAGCAGTGTACATGACGAGAACTGCCTTTCAAAGAGGTTGTCCTGGAATAGAGGTGAGCTCAGAACCATGAAGACTGTTGAGGAAGCAAGAACGAATGCAGATGTGAATGAATGCAGCAGCGGCCCGGGTGCAGGGGTTAGATGCTGGAGTTGCCTGATGGATATTTTGGGGGTAGACTAACAGATGCGGTGATTCTCTGAATGGGAATTTAAAAGACGAGTCAGTTGAACTTTGTAGCCAAGATGTTAAGCACAGAGAGTAGAGTCCGTTTAGGAGAGGAGCTTTTGATTCTGATGTGACTCTGGGACATCTAGGCGATGCATGGTCATCAGATGGAAGTAACAACCAGAGAGCAGAGCAGAAAGTTGGGGGCGAGAGAGAAAGATTTAGGAGTCACCAGGGTGAAGGAGGACCAATGAAATAACCATGTTCAGAACTATTGTCACCAGGATGTCTTCCTGAGGTGGTGGCATTGCTCACGATTTTTCCCTCCTGTCTTCAGCTATGAAGATCCTGAAAAAAAAGGAAACAGAGAAACAACAAGGTTGAAACAATCAACAGCAAAGGCTAGGGTCTGATTATTTACCTGTGCGTGATGGCAGCAGGACTAAGGATTCAGTCAGCACAGCCCCTGACCAGTGAGAGCACTGTGAAGCACACATGGCATCAGAAGTGTCTTCATTCTTGGAAGAGGCTAGGTGATGACCTGGTGGAGCGCCTTCCCTCCTGCTTTGGGGCCATATTGTCCTACTTACGCATGTGAACAGATGTGTGGTCGATGTGAATACGCTCAAGGATTATCTGAGCATTGTGAATTAAAGCATTTTTAGATGCATCAACTGCTGGAAAAGAGCATGGCATCAAATTTTCAACAACCCACAAAGCTGGACCACAGTTGAAAGTGAAAATCCTCTCCTAAGTACCAGTGACAAAACAACTGAATTCTTCTCTCTCCATCTTGGAATTGAAGTGCACTCAGTGTGTTTTCAAAGGAAAATGAAAGATTGCTTTAGGATCTGTCATAAGTTTGAAGTCAGCGAAGCTGTTTTCTGTGGTTCATATGAGGCAAGGTAATCTTAAAGTGGAGCCAGCCCCAGTGTCCTTAGATCCTGACAATATGCAGTGCCCTGCCACCTACCACGCAGAGGTCTCCTTGCTGCAGCTCCATTTGAGAAAGAACTTAGATGCATGTTTAGGATTGTGGACTGTGCATCCAACAAGATCACGGGCATTGTTTGGGATTTGAATTGGTGCACCACAGAATTCATTTGCTGCCATGTAGCATACTACCCAAAGTTCATGAGGTGGTCCTCCAGCAAGTACCAAATGAGATGTTTAGGAAGGCCTCCCAAATGAAAACGCATCTCTACGCATTGTAGAAATTCAGGGGGCACTTCAAATATGACAACCACTCACTGTATGCAGGTTACAACATCCAAGAACCTGGGACAGTGTGTTGCAGCCATGTCACCTGGAGCGCACTCGGTGGACTGCTGGCACTGTCTCTAAAGACTCCAGTGAAGGCCACTGGGTTTTAGGGAAGTGAGTCTGAGGAGCAAATTTCCAGGCTATTTATTCTGAGGGACCAGGCAGGGCTTCCCGGGGGGGGGGGCGGCCTTTTTGATACTTCCACCCCCTGGAAGCTATGGAGCCCTCTTAAAAGGTTAAGGAGGAGACAGGAGACCTGGGTCAATCTTTATAGAATAGCATGGCTGATTTAGAAGGGATATCAGAGATCGCCTCGTCCTAACCTTTTCATTAACCAGAGAGATGAAATGACTTGCCTGGCACTGTCTAGACAGTGGCAGACCTGGGACTGGAAACAGAGGTGGCTCCTTTGTAAGCCCAAGGCTGCTCTGCTCTTCTAAACTCGGTTATGGCAGGAGGTTAGAAAGGAAGAAGCATGGGAGTAAAATTGGAAACCCTGGGTAAGGTTCTTACTCAGCCACTTGGAGTGAAACCTTGGTATAAAGGTGGGCTCTATTTGATGTTCTGAACCAGTACCTCATAGATTCACCAAATGGGGACAAGGAGCTTATTTCAGGGGCACCTTTTGCTGAAACGCCCTTGAATCACTTCTTGTACTTGGCTTTGCAACAAGACGTTACAAGTAGCATTAAATTTTGTGGTCAAAATGCCTACTGCTGAGGGCCAGAGTAGGATGACCAGGACAGTTTCCCAGAGGGTGGTGGTGTTGTGGGACGGGGCGGTGGTGTTGTGGGACGGGGCGGTGGGATTTGCTCGGCGTCTTCTGCTGGGTGTGCGCTGCTCTCATTGGGAAAATAAAAACAACCAAGTGATTGTCCTGATTCTGCCATCATGACACCATGCTTTAGTAATTAACTCTAGGAAATGCTCAGGGAGATTCAGGAAAGAAAAACAAATGTTTTCCTCTTTCACACTGAGTTTATTTAGAAAGGCTGGAGAGAGTGCATAATTATAAGAATCAGAGTATTTTAATGTGCTGGGTCATTCGAGAACCCTCCAGAAGGTTTTGAACATTGTTTCAACAGTTTTGTGCTCCCCGTGACTTTAAATGACCTGCTTATTTTACCCTCCAAGCAGGCTTTGTGTTAGCTGCCCTTTGTTGCAAGGCCTGCACTCTTGTTACCAAATGGGATCTTCTCCCCTTGCCATATCTGGGCTGATTGTTGCATGAAAATACCCGTGCCCACTTCAGATCTGCTACTTATTAAATTACTTACAAAGCCCATCGGTTATCTCCACGGATGCAGCATAAACACGGAATACTTTAAAGCTGAGAGTTTTGTGCTCCACTGGCCAAGAGAGAGCAGTCCAGACTTGTGCTGGGGGTGCTAACAACTGTGAGTCAGTCACCGTCACCCATTCCACGGTGGGAGAACAGCTGGCCGTCGGCACACAAGGACTCTGTGTCGAACTGTACCTGGACTTCTGTGAATTCACATTATTGGAATCCATAAATAGTTCTACCCATGTTCTAAAAGTCGTGTTTTCATTCTAGCTGAATGTTAACAGGTCCTCAATTGCCCTTATTTTTTAGCTTTAGGTTTTAAGATGTTTTATGGTAATCTTTACTTCAGATTTATTTGTAATTTATTGGAAGTAAACTAACACTCACTGAGTGTCTGCCATTTGCCAGCCCGTAGTTGGTAAACACAGGGCATACTTCTGACCTCTTTCTTTAATTTATCCTTGGCAGAAATTGCTAAGGAATCATAGCACTCTGCCACCGAACCAGGTAAGGCCTCACACTCCTTCTCAGAATAGCACTTCAGGAAACCGTCAGTTGGTCTGACTTAGACATAAGAGGACACCTCTTTGTTATTCCGGTGGTAGGCATTTAATATTTTTTACTTAATGTTAATCCTTGCAACAAAAACTCAAACAGTCCACATTATTCCATACGGTTGTGCAAATCAAAGCTAAAATTATTTAATAAGTTACCCAATCACACTCAGCTAGTCTAAATTCAAGTTTCTTAGAAATAAATTCCATGCTGTTTGTACTACTCTGTACAGATTCTCATCTAAGGACAGTGTGTGCATAGCTTCTGGACCAATACACATTATCAAATACGGATTATCTCTTGACTTTTGAGGAGATTTGGTTCCAAAAGTTCAGATAAAATAGTAATGTAATAATCAACATCTGCACAGCACTTGGTATCTGTTCTCCTTGGGACTTTGGGAGTAGGCAACTGCAGAAGAAACCAAACGCAACACAGTCTCTTGTTCCTCAGCTTGTTTATTCATTCATTCTACAAACACTGTGTACTTAGCATTGTGAGGCTAGGCATTAGGTAGATGACAGTGAACTAGGTAAACGTGATCTGCGCTTTCATAGAACTTACAGGCTAGTGGGACAGACTGACAGCACACAAATAAACCCAAATAAATATAGTTACAAACTGTGATGTGTTCCAAGAAAGAAAAGAACAAAGGCTCCTAACAGAACATAACAAAGAGAAGCTTAAATTTCATGGAATGATTGGTGAATGCATCTCTGAGTCAAAGACATTTAAATTGACCCCCAAAGGGCCAATAGGAATTAGCAAGGAGAAAATTTGGGAACAACCATTGGAGACAGTCATAAATCTACTCAGGAATATTTTCACAGATGACAGCAAAGTTATCCATGTTTAGAAAACACGTATAACTTTATAAAACCTAACACAGCCTGCAGGACTATTCTATAAAATGTCTTCTCAGTGATATGATCAGGTAACCCCAAAGTAGGAAAGACATCTTGAGCCAGAATGCTTTATACCCTTTGCCCCTTTGCAAGTGACAGGGCACTCCCCTCCCCATTTGCAGGAACCAATCCTGTACAGTGGTTCAAGAAAAAATAGAGAAAAAAAGTAAATAACCATAACTTTCCACAGAGTCAGTTCTCTGTTCATGCTACTAAGTGTACTGAATTGATCAAGCAAACCACCCTCTCCGGACCTCCGGTTTAAAGGTTAAGGAGGCAGAACGGTGCCCAGATTAACAGAGAGGAAAGCCAGTCAGTCAACCAGTGCCATCTGGGGTGGGGGTCAGGTGCTAATAATAGACCTACTCTTGTGCAAATATTCATTTAAAAAAGACAAACAGAAGAAATATGATAGATGTTTGCAAGAAGGTAGATGACTGCATGATTTTTTTTTTTTAGATTTTATTTATTTTATTTTTAGACAGAGGGGAAGGGAGGGAGAGAGAGAGGGAGAGCAACACCAGTGTGTGGTTGCCTCTTGCATGTCCCCAAACAGGGACCTGGCCCACAACCCAGGCATGTGCCCTGCCTGACTGGGGAGTCAAACCGGTGACCCTTTGGTTCACAGGCTGACGCTCAATCCACTGAGCTACATCAGCCAGGGCAATGACTGCATGATTTTAAAGAAGACATGCCATTAAATGGAATACAACCACAGGCAATTAAATAAGAGATAAAATAAATACTAAATAATTTACTTAAGTAATTAAATAAGAGATAAAAGTGACTGACAAAACCAGAGCTACAGATACAAAGGGAGCCCTCGGAGCTAAGGAAATAATTTAAGGAAGCAGTGCCATCTGTGGAATTTAAATGATGGGTGGAAGCAATTTAAAAGAGCAAAGCAGGCCTTCTAGAAAGCTAAATCCCCTTACAATGTCTATACCACCTTACTAAATTCATGCCCAGGAACGATATCTCACCTGGATGCTGCCAGCTCAGCAGTGGTGCTTGGGCCAGTACTAGGTACATGGAGATGGGAGTCGGTGAAAGATAACCCTCTCTAATGATAGAACCATCCAGAGCCTCAGAGACCCTGGGCTCAGAAAGCGAAGGGCTGTGTCATCTATGTGTATTAGCAAGCACCGTATAATGAGTATCATTAAATAACCATGTAGGAAATGTAGATTTTATTTAGTTGAAAGTTATACTTAGATAATCCATATGCAATTGTAAGAAATGATACAGAGAGCTTGTGTACCCTGTTCTCCCCATTGGTAACATCTTGTAAAACTATGACACAATATTCCAACTAGATACTGACATTGATTCAACCCACTGATCTTACTCAGATTTCTCTAATTTCACCTGTGTTAATGTGAATTTAAAGGCCCTGGGACCAACACGTGAAAACAAGACTCACTTACTTGGGCTGGTCCCCGATCTCACTACCTGCACTATGTTAACCATCAAACGATCCTGTCAATACACTGATTTAGAGTGGAAGGGCAGATAAAGTGCTTCCCAGATAAGGTCAAGTTAAAGGAGTTCATCATCACCAAGCCCTTATTACATGAAATGGTAAAGGGACTTATCCAAGAAAAAGAAGAAGATCAAAACTATGAACAGTAAAATGACAACGAACTCACAACTATCAGCAACTGGACCTAAAAAAAGCCAAAAACAAACTAAGCAAACAACTAGAACAGGAACAGAATCACAGAAACGGGATCACATGGAGGGTTATCAGTGGGGAGGGGGAGAATGGGGAAAAGGTCCAGGGAATAGGAAGCATAATTGGGAGGCACAAAATAGACAGGGGGAGGTTAAGAATAGTATAGGAAAGGAAGAAGCCAAAGAACTTACATGTACGGCCCATGGGCATGAACTAAGTGGGGGAATGCTGGTGGGAGGGGCGCATGCAGGGTGGAGGGGATAAAGGGGAGAAAAAAAATGGGACAATTGTAATAGCAGAATCAATAAAATATACTTTAAAAAAATTAAAAAAAATAGATTGACCCATAACCGTGAAAGTGCTTAGGAGAGTGCCGGCTTGGAGAAGGCCCTCGGCAAATGTTCTCTCATTCTCAGTCTGCAGCCTGCCTTGGGCAGGCCCGTCAATGGGCTTGATAAACAGCTTTCAGCAACGATACCTGAGCCTCAAAGCTGTACACGCTGTCTGAAATGCTGAAGTCACTGTTCTGTTTAGGGACACATGGGATGGAAAACAGAGGGCAACATAATATTTTTTTTCCCCAGAGAAGTAACAGGCTGTTTACTGTGGTGCAAAGCAGGGCATAAACACTGATAAAAGGATGACTACTTTCACCTGTGGATAGCCTTAATTATTGTCCTCAAAGGGCACGACAAGAACAGAGTGGGCAGCCATGTAGTTATGTTGTCTAAGTATGGGGAAGTGGCAACTTAAGCAACAGTGTGCAGGCAGCAGGAAACAGTGCTTCACGATGTTCTACTATGATCAGCCACAAAGAGAGGCGGAAATTTAATGTTCGCAAATGGCCTTTCTTCGGGTACCTAGTATGACTTGTTCGGAACACTGAAAGGAAGGGAACATTGGAAACAAATTTCCCACACAGGAAATCACCAGTATGCTGGAGGAACTCACGGACTCTGGAGACAGGCGGCGTGGTTAGTAATCAAGCCCTGATTCATGTTCCTGTGGGTTGATTGGTGAGTTTCCAAGGTGGATCTTTAGTCTTGTGCTTCCTGAGGACGTGCTGTTTTTCAGAATTTTGAATCTGTGGTCAAAAACGTAACCAAATTAAACAGAAAACTTATTTATTTATTTATTTACTGTTCCCTTACAATTATCCCAATTTTCCCCCATTGCTCTCCCCTGCCCCGCCAAATACCCCCCTCCCTGCTGTCCCACTCCCACAGTCAATCCCAGTCAATCCCCACCCTATTGTCCATGTCCATGGGTCATTTATACTTGTTCTTTAATTAGACCCTTCCCCTTCTTTCCTCCCTTATGCCCCTCCCCCCTCCTTTCTTGTCCCAGTCAGTCAGTTCCATGTTTCTATGCCTCTGGTTCTATTTTGCATATTTCTTTGTTTTGTTCGTTAAGTTCCTGTTAAAGGTGAGATAGAAAACTCTTTAAGAAATAGTTTATTTTCTCTCTCTATAGCCCTTTTAATTCACGTTCCCTCATAATAATCCTAAGAACCTTCCTTCCTCCCACATCCACCTGAATCTCATTTGAGCCACTCCCCCTTTCTCCTTTCCCTGCCCATCAAGAAGATTCTGATTGTTGTTTGTATTATAAAAAGAATAGATTTTTTTCAGTTTTTAGACCAAAAATTATGTAATAATACTGCATGTTCCAATTGTCCCAGTTCCAAAGATTGCAATTTAGGCTTTTGACTTTTGGATTTTTCTGTGGCCTGTGCGAACACAAGCACCAGCAGACCTGTCCAGTGAAGACTTGAGCAAGATGCTTCCACTTGCCTTGTGTGGCTGAACTGAAAGGTAATATTTCAACTCATGTCATCTCAGTGCTTTTCCTAGGAATTGCTTTCTGATCAGTGGACAGCATCGTGACAACAAAGTTTAATATAATATCCCACTGCGGCCATTATTCCCATGCAAGGAAAATGCGACAGAAATGCAACCTAAAATTGTTTTTATTCATCTCCAAAAATATTCTTTCCGGCAGCACAACACTACGCAAAACAAAACCTGCAGTGTCAGCTTCAGTTCTATAGTCCACGTGGATAGACTCAGAGGGGATTAGATTGGACGGGACCTTAGAAATCGTCTAGCTGAGTTCTGTCATTTGATGGATGAGGACACCCAAGGCAAAAATAAAATTAGAACCCATGTTTTTCTGCTTGTCAGTCTAACAATATTTCCAATGTATTAAGGATTTCATGTATCTTTTTGATGTTTCATTTAGTTTAATAAACAGATAATATTTAAATAGATATATAAAATTTTAAAACATGCCCATAATTGTGCTTTCACAAGAACTCTGTGAGATAGGTACTATCGTTATCCTCACTTGAAAGAGAAGAAAAGGAGGCTTAGATGGGTTATATGACTTGTCTAAGATTCACCTCTCCAGAAAGTGGCAAAGCTCAGAGTGAATTCATGTTTTTGGCTTCAAAAACCATATTATCTCCAGTGCGCTGTACAGTTATAGAAAAATGAAGCAGATAGTTTCAGGCATTTTTGAACATGGTGTATGTTTTCAGTTGTAAAGCATTTGGTTTTGTAAAAGAAGTAAGCAGCTCTCCAATGCGTCTCTGTACGTAGTCCTGCGTCCCTGTCACAGCAAGCTGCAGAACTGCGGAGCGTCGGTGCTGTTCAGTGATTTGAAATTGAGGGTGGCCACTTACTAGCTCTGTGACTTTGGGCAAGTTCTTTAAGCCTCAGCTTTCTCATTGGACAAAGTGGAACATAATGTTGACTGTACAGTCCACTACAGGAAATGACAAGTTTAAAGGCCTAGCACAGTGCCTGTCACGTAGTTTTGCTTAACAGATTGGACTTATTTCTGATGTCTAGAGGAGGGAGGAAAAAGGAAGTACAGAAGCTCAAGGTAGGGCAACGCTTCTAGAGGTTATGGGCAGGAATAGTGCTTTGGGACAAAGTTTTTCTTGAGGCTGTGAATTCCTAGTTACTATACTGCTAAAAGACTCAAGGGCAACCAACCGCCATAAGAATGTAAATAAGATTTGCAACCATTAAATCAGCAGAAGAAAGAATGATCTATCCACTAACAGGAAAGAAAGTATAGTAGATGGAAAATATTAGGGAAGTATATTAAAGAAAGTAACATGAGTGGAAACCATGATGGTAGAAATATGTCATAATTAGATGGTAGTTAAAATAAGTACAAATGGATTTCCATGGGAAACTAAAATACTCATAAATTAGAAAGAAATGTATCTCAGCAAGCAATAGAACATTTTGAATTCACACACAATTTTTTCAAATGTTTGGTATGCTAGACTTAATAAAATCCAAAGAATCAATATTATGCAGCCTGTATTTGTTTATTATAATGAAATAAGAATAGAAACAAGTAACAAATATGGCTAAAAATATTTCCTTTATCTGGAAACTAAATAACCAGTGACCAACTAACCCTTGGGTAAAAAAGGAATTATAGGAAAATTTACAGAATAGTTTGAACTGAAGGATAACAAAAATACTACGTATTAGCATGTGAGAATGTGGCTAAATGAGGACTTATACTTTTATCAGGAAGATAATCATTAAGCTAATATAAGGTAATAATTCAAGAATTTTTGAAAGGATAAAATCCGAAAACCAAGAAGGAAACAAAGGTAAAAAAAATGAAGAAAGAACAATAACAAAAGTAAAAATAGAGGTTTAAGAAAATGAAAAGCTGTTTCTTTGAAAGGATTAGTTAAGTAACTGGATATGGCAACTTTGATCAAAAAAAGAAAACAGAAAGCAAATAAAGTTGAGATGCAGACTGTATAGGGAAAAATATTAATAGCTGTTAGATGAACAGAGAGTAGAAAATAAGAAAAGAGAATTATAGATGACAAAAACCAATAGGTAAAGGATGTATTATTTAATAAACCACGTGAGGAACCTTGGCTTACTGTGTGGAAAGACTAAAACTGGATCTCTACCAATATCATATATTTGGAATCCTTATTTCTCCAACTTCATATACAGGTAAAATTGTGACTATACTATAGATTATATTTTTATAACCTAGGGATGGGAGAAGGGCTTGTTAAATTCCCAGGAGGTAATCAGTAAGGCAAAAACCCCATGAATTTGACTGTATAAAAAAAAATAAGGATTTCTCTCTACAGAGGAAATGAGGGACAATGTTAACAAGTGACAGATTTGGAGAAAGTATTTGCAAAGTGACAAGAAACTAATATCTGAAATAAACAATTTTGTAATAAATTAACAAGAAAAAAACCCAGTAATCTCAATGGATAGGCAAAGATTATAAACATGCAATTTGTAGAAGATGAGCCACAAATGGCTGAAACACAGGGTGCTGCTCAAACTTAGTGTTTGGAGAAAGGCAAATGAAGGTGCTGCTTTCCTTATAACAGGTTGGCAATCACTAGAAAGGTGGGTAATGTGAAACAGGGGCAACGGGCGCCACACTATAGGAACCTTTGTGTACTGAGACATTCTTGATCTCAGGTGCTTAAGACTAGATTGGGTCTTCACAAAATTCATCTGTTGAAGTCCTACTCCTCAGTACCTGAGAGTGTGGACTTATTTGGAAGTAGGGTCTTTACAGAGATAACTAAGTTAAGATGAAGTCATTAGGGTGGCCCTGATCCATTATGCCTAGTGTCCTTATAAAAAGGGGAACTTTGCAGGCAGACTTAGAGGGAAGACCATGTGAAGACAAGGAGAAGACAGCTACGTATGCCACCTAGAGAGGCCTGGAACAGGTCTTTCCCTCCTTAGGACTAATGCCTATATCAAATAAGCAACTCGGAAATGTAGTCACAAATGTTTCTCCCACCATTCAGAAGGACTCATGCCACAAACAGGAGAACTCTCTACTACAAAAAATTAATTAATTAAATAAAGCAGGTCATGAGGGTGTGTCATAAGTTATGGTATGACTAATCTAATTCTGTGCATCTGAAATTACACAAGTCAAGGCAAATGTAAACCAAATAGATAATTTCATGTAATTGTAAATGCTACTAAGGGAAAAAACAAGATCATGGGATAGAAAGAGACTGGCAGGTGATGGCGGGTGGTGAGAGAAGAGGCCAGGGATAGATTTTCTGAGAAGGGGGCCTTTGATTTGAGACTAGAATGAGGAGGAGGTGCCTGTGCGGTCATCTGCAGAAATGATGTTCTGTGTATGGGAACAGTGAGTGCAAAAGCCCTGGGCAGGGAGTGAGCTGGCACGTGGGAGCAGCAGAAAGGAGTCCACTGTGGTCGGAGTACCGTGATCAGTGGGAGGGGGAGGGTACAAGGTAAACTGGAGAGATAACAAGGTCTTGGACATGCTCTAATAAATAAATGTCCGGGATATTCCTAGGTATTTGTGGCAAGTTGTTTTCTGATATGTGTGAATGCATTTCATCTATGTGTGAGAAAGTAGTTCCTTTCTTGTTTCTTGGTTGGTTTTCACAGCTATTTTTTATTTCTTATTTTGTTTGAATGATATAAGACTACAACCTTGGTGGCTTAGCAGGGCTGTTGGGGAAAAAATGGATGTGATTGTCAACTTCTGCAGAGTTGAAGGAGAGTCCTCAGCTGGCTGATGCACTCGGTGGAAGTGGAGTGTGCAGACATCATTTGGTCTGCGTCACTGACTCTTCAGATGGCTCTGCTGCCCTTATAACTTAATGTTCTGGGCAGCCCAGCTTCCAATTTATCAGCCGGGACGATAAATTGCTAATGACGGCTGGCCTCTCCCTATTCTTAAGTTATCTGCTAACACAAAGGGACAGATTCATTCAATTTGGAAAATGTTAATAGGATGCCCAAAAATGTGTTCAGGGAGAGAATAAAGGGAAAGCTTTTTCAAATGGCTGTATCATTCTTTACAAAATTGAATTCCAACTGTCTGTTTGTGCAGCTGAATTAAAAAACTATCACAACCTAAAATGTTTCTATTAACCTAATTAAGCAGTGTCTGAATAAAGAAGTGGGGAAGATGCAAGGTGTTTTTGCTGTAGCAAAGGTACCTCCACAGCAAAGACAGTGAACCCTCACTTTCCCCACCTGGGAAAATCAGCTCCAATACTTTGATTTGACTATTTGGATAATACTGATTTTCTAGGGTTTTAGAAAGCTCCTTTAAGTAGGTTCAGCTCATTTTTTACTTGATGGGGATGGATTTTGGTATTTGCAACACCTAGATTCCTGGTGTTGCTTCTTTTTCTCTCACTACCCTACCCCCCCAGTTTGTGAGCCTTGCCACTACTTTCTGAGATCCTTCTGTGCAGAGGAAGGGAAAACAGGGTGCTAGTTGTTTTTTGAAACCTGTGAGCATTTCATTGTTGCAAAAAGGACATGTGGCATATTTTCCCAAATGTGGCACATGTTCCCAAACTGAAGTTTGGTGGCTATGAATATTTCAATAATTTTCTTTGTGCCCAAGTAGTAGTGATTATTCTTATAGACAAAGCCCCCCAGACATTGGATCCAATAAGATGGAAGTTGAAGATATTATGTTGTTTTATGGCCCTTGTATGAGGATGTATGTGGCAAATATCTTTTAGAATTTTACACGAGGAAAATGGTTTCCCCTCTGAAGGAACGTAAATTATTTCTGCAAAGATTTATTTAATGCCCTTTTGTGTGTTAGGAAATGAGTCTTCTGTAAGCCATCTTATTCTCTATTTTCTTTTGCTATGAATATCATGTGTAATGTTCAACAGAATTGTTTAGCAATAGATTATATATTAAATATATTAATTTATCTACCTTTTTACACATTTTTTTAGTATGTATGATTGTTATTATAAACTCCTTAGCATGTTATTATAAACTCTTTGGCATAGTTTTTTTTCATTTATTTTATTTTTTATTTTTATTGAATTTATTGGGGTGACATTGGATAATAAAATTATATAGGTTTCAGGTGTATGGTTCTATAACACATCATCTGTATATTTTATTGTGTGTTTACCACCCCAAGTCAAGTCTCCTTCCTTCACTGTTTATCCCCCCTTTATCCCCTCCTACCTTCCTTATCCCCCGTCCCCCCATTCTCTCTGGTAAATCACCATACTGTTATCTGTCTATGAGGGCTTCTTTTTTTCTTTTTTACTTAATCCCTTCATCTTTTTCACCCAGTCCCCCAAACAGCTGTCAGTCTGTTCTCTGTATCTATGAGTCTGTTTCTATTTTGTTTTTTAGTTTATTTTTTCATTAGATTCCACATATAATAAGTGAATCCCATGGTATTTGTATTTTTTATGGCCAAACAGTATTCCATTATGTAAATGTACCACAGCTTTTTTTATCCACTTATCTACTGAGGGATACTTGACTGCTTCCAAATCTTGACTATTGTAAACAGTGCTTCAGTGAACATAGGGGTGCATATATTCTTCTGAATTAGTGTGTTGGGTTTCTTGAGATATATTTCCAGAAGCTGGGTCATAAGACAGATCCATTTTTAATTTTTTGGGGCAACTCCATACTGCTTTCCGCAGTGGCTGCACCAGTCTGCACTCCCACCAACAGTGCATGAGGGCTCCCTTTCCTCCGCACCCTCTCCCGCACTTGTGGTTTGTTGATTTATTAATGATAGCCATTCTGACAGGTGCGAAGGGATATTTCACTGTGGTTTTAATTTGCATTTCTCTGATGATTAGTGACATTGAGCATCTTTTCATATGTCTCTTGGCCATCTGTATGTCCTCTTTGGTGAAGTGTCTATTCAGATCCTTTACCCATTTTTAAAAATTGGATTGTTTGTATTTTTCGGTGTTGAGTTTTATAAGTTCTTTATAAATTCTGGATATTAACCCCTTATCAGATGTATCATTGGCGAATATATTCTGCCCTTCTATGGGTTGTCTTTTCATTTTGTTGATGGTCTCCTTTGCTGTTCAAAACTTTTTCAGTTTGATGTAGTCCCATTTGTTTATTCTTTCTTTTATTTCCCTTGCCTGAGGAGATATATCAGAAAAAAATATTGCTATGAAAAATGACTGAGATTGTACAGTGTATGTTTTCTTTAGGATTTTGATGGTTTTGAGTCTTGCATTTAAGTCTTTAATCCATTTTGAGTTTAGCCTTCTGTATGGTATAAGAAGGTGGTCTAGTACTGTTTAACAGAATTGTTTAGCAATAGATTATGTGTTCAATATATTAATGTATATTCTTTTTACACATTTTTTGGTATGTATAAATGTTATATTGAACTCCTCAGCATAGTTTTTAGAAGTAGATGAGATACAAGTAAAATAAATAAATAGGTACAGAGTGTTCAAGCCTTGTCCTCTAGAGAGAATTTTCTATTGGATTTGTATTTGGTTCTAGTATATTTCGCTTTGGTAGCATTTTGTTATATTTGCTTTCCCTGAGTTCTTTTCTTTGTAGCATGTTTCCTTCTGAATGGTGGGGACGATATGTCAAAGTAGGTTAGTGGTATAGGCATCAGTCATAAAGACTTTAAAAATACCCTCATTCCTTTTGATTTAGAACTGTGAATTACAACAAAGAATATTAAGAACATTTTAGTGGGGATGACAAGTACCGGGTAAGGTTTTGTCATGTCGAACCAAGTAGCTGGGCCATCGTAAAGCTTCCTCCTGGCAGCCAAGCAAATAACACCCGGGCTAAAGGATCTAATATTTTTCTATTATAAATGACATAAAGAATCACTTTCCTGTACACTGATTTTTTTTTTAACGGAGATGTCTTGTGGTATCAGATGCTTAATACAGTCCTGATTGCTCAAATGTTCGACGAGTCAAGTAAAACCCCTCTCCATCAAACTATAGGAAATGAGTTGTGAACGGAGCTGAATTCCCAGTGGCAGCTGCTTAACTCACTGATGACTCATTGGCTAAACTGCGATTTTATAATTTTGATGTTGATAATTGTTAAGATAAGCTTACAGCTCATGACAACCCAACCAGTGATTGTTCCGATGCCTCAAGGCTTTGGGGGAGCAGAGCAAAACACTGCAATTACTTTCTCCCTAAGAGGTCAGATTTCTCAGCGGCTGCTGCCCCCTCTCCTTCGTTCTGATGAAATACGTGCCAGCCTATGCCTGGTGGGACCAGAGAAAGTGTCAGCACCACGTCCCAGCTGGAGATTAAGTTGTAGGTCTTTACGGGTTTCTGTATTTTATTGGCTTTCAGGGTTTTTGTACTTTATTCCTCCTACATACCAAACATACTTGTCCCTGACATACTCTCACCTGTGTCTGCCTCGACGTTTCAGTTCCTCTTTGTCTCTGTGTATGTGTATATGTGTGTATTTTATGTATGTGTATGTGAGTGTCTGCATTGTGTGTATATATGTGTGTGTGTGTATTTATAAATATATATATATATATATATATATATATATATATATATATATATATATATATATACTTTTTCTTTGTGCTTCCTCTCCCATGCCTTCTCCACACCTTCCTGTGCTCCTTTAGGTAACTCTTTCTGGATCTTGCTTTCTAGATTTTTCTATCCCCCTATTTCTTTTCTTAGTAAAGAAATTTGTCCCTCCCTGGTCTTCTCTAAAATGTATCCTTGTATGTGCTCAGTTAAAAAAAAAATTCCCTTTACAATATTCACCTCCTTCGGAGGGTGAGGAAGGATGAATGTAAATAACTAGTTGTTTAATTTAATTCTTTCTCCTGAATATTCTTCTTTTATTTTTTGAACATTCTGAAAGATCTTTAGCCCCCACCCTATCTGCAAGATAAATCTTTTAAAAACCATCTTTTTCTACCCAATAAGAGTTATCTGCTATTCACAAAAAGCCTGGAGAAAAACGTAAAACCACGCGTTCATCCTCTCCCTCCCCCCTGTTCCCTGTGCTTTGTCCCCCACTCCCTGTCTCTCAGTATGCGTGGCTGTTTCTCACGCTCTCTCCCTCTCCTTTGCTCCTTCTACCTTTGTTTCACCTTTCTTCCTAAGTGATGGAAATTGCAATCTTTCCTTTCTTGACAGTTATTAGAGAACTGTGCACATGTTCAGGTAGAGTAAATGGGGGAAATGCTGATGCCAGTGTTTATGCTAATATAGCCTCCTTTCTTACCATCATCTCAGGAAAGCCGTCCCTCGAATAAAGCACACTGAGGCCTTTTACATTCAAGCTCTCTCTGATGTCAGAATGGTCCTCAAGTCTCAGCTCCGTGAGGTTCTTAGGGGAACAGCTGCCATTTCCTCAGAGAGGGGTGGCTGCTTCGCTCACCAGAAAAGGGAGACATTCTCTTTTCTTTGTAAAACGGAAATAAAAGGAAAAGAGGTGAAGTCAAAGACAAGAAGGTTTGATAATAAATGGCTTAGAAAGCCCTCCTTTCCCTCAAGATCTTATAAACTGCAGGGTTTCTAGGGTAGAGTTAAATGCACTTTAAAAATAGAGTATCAAATGCTCTTTAAATTTGCATTCTCCTTTCAAAACCTTCTTTCACTCCACTGAAGCTTCCCATCTATTTTTTCTCTCTCCGATGGGAAGAAACAGTTCTGCCACAGGAACTAGTCAATTAATAGGCAAATCTCATAGAGTAAATACAGTCTTTTCTTTAAAGAACAAGTTACTCGAAAATAGGACAAAGATCTTGTCTCTCTCTCTCCCTCTGTTCTCCTTCCTTCCTCCTTTCTTCCCATTCCCTCTCCCTCATTCTCATGGATAATCCCCAAACAGTTCATCCTTGCAGCTGGTTAACCTGTCTCTTCAGTCTATTGATTCTCCCATTTCCTTTCTCTCTCTCTCTCTCTCTCTCTCTCTCTCTCTCTCTCTCTCTCTGTGTGTGCGTGTGCGTGTGTGTTTAGTAGAGGAAATTGGTTGGTTTGTCTTACCGAGTTCTCCGAGTTTGGGTTTTGCCAGTCGCTTCCCTGGAGTGGGGTTTATGTTCCTTATTCTTTGCATTTCCTGTAAACTGGTAGTTAGTTCTGCAGGCTTGATCAGATTCAGCACTGAATTTTGGGACACGACTACATCACAGGTGGCACTGCGCGTTTCCACAATAGGAGGCACATGTCCCGATGTCTCTCTGTTTTGAGGTTAGATCATGGCCTAGGTTCGCTAATTCCCTAGCAGCTGCAAACGATGATATTTAATTCATCATTTCTCCTTTTTTTATTAGCTGGAGGACTTTTATAAAAAGATATCTCATTGTCAAATATCTGTTAGGATAAGTTCATCCTATATACAATAGGCAGGGTATATGCTTGTTTCTTTCTCTCTCATTGTTTACAAGTTTTTAAAGTAATGAGTTGGTTTCCTGGCAGCTCTGAAGGTGACTGTCTTAAGTAGGCTTCTGAAAAACCAGAACCAGAAAGCTGGGATTTGAAGGTGTAGAAAACACTAGCAAGGGGAACGGAGAAGTGAGTCGGAGAAAAGAAGGCGGCCCATGTAGGTCCATTGTTGAGCGAACTAACACCGTGGGTGACTGATGCTAAGCCTGCCTGGGAAACTGTGGGTGCTGAGTGGAGTGCTTCCACATTACCTGTCTTGAGGGAACTGGGGGCATGGGTGTGCGACACCCTGCCTCTTCTGTCCCCATGTGTGCTCTGGAAAGGCAGACAGAGCTCTCAGATGAGGGCTGCATGTGTGGACAGTGGGGAGTTGAGCCACATACTCTGATGTCGTCAGGATGAGGGCATGTGGATGGGGCACGAAGAGGCTGCTGCCGTCCACCCCTTGCCTCTCTCAAGGCCTCGTGTTCCATTTATTCTGTGCTGTTACTGATCCTTTGGGGCATAGGACCACCTACAATCCTGTTACTGCAGGAATAAGCTGACAGTGGTGGAGCAGAAAAATAGGAAGGATGGAGGCCCGAGGCGGCGTCACCGGGTCAGCCAGGCCTGAGGTCTGCCTGACCTCTGAACCACCAGGTGTGTGGGACAATGTTTTATCGTTGAGCTCTTTGTGAGTTAAGTTTTCTGTAAATTGCATTCAAATGCATGCTATTTATTGGGGTCCTACTACTAATCCCTAACAGATGAGAAAACTAGTCAGAGAGAGGTTAAAGGGAACTGTCAGAGGTTGATAAGGACAGCACCTGAGCTGGCACTTGAGTCTGAGTGTACCTCATTCTGTAAACTTGATTACATCATCACCGTGTTCTTCACAGCAACACGCGGCTCTCTGAGAGGAAGATGAAGCCTCCCCAAAGGAGTTTTCTCAGCTTTTCCTTCCAATTTATACAAGGGCTTCAAGGACCCATGCACCTGAACAAAACATGGGAGGACGGAGCTTGCCCATGCAGCCAAGTTCGGTCATGTGAAGGTGGCCCTGAGTCCCCAGCTCGGGATCCTGCGGTCACCTTTACTGATGGGCCAGAAGTGTGCTCAGCACTGCCTCCTCACCCCAAGGACTCCTGGGTAAGGTGTGCATGGAGAATGCAGCTTGGACCTATGGCTACATTGTGGCTCCCTACTCTGACCTCCCTGGAAGACTGGACTGACTGACTCGCCAGTAGAGAGCTGATGAGGTAGAGTAGACCCTTGTCCAGCACGCAGTCTTCTAAGCCCTCTGTCCAGGCAATGCAGGGACCAGACGCTGGGAGAGCAAAAGCTGGCTGCTCCTTTTGAGGCGAAGTAACAGCAGCTCTTTTTTAAAAAAAAATTTTATTTGTTTCAATTCCAGTTGACATTCAGTATTATTTTGTATAGATTCAGGTGTCCAGCAGAGTGGTTAGACAAGCATATACTTTACATAGCATTCCCTCTGATATTTCCAGTACCCACTGGGCACCGCGCATAGTTATCGCAATATTATTGACTACATTTCCTATGTTGTGCTTTACATCCCCTGGATAACATCAGCTCTGATTATGGGGGACAGGACCCAGCCTATGTGCTTCTCACCAATCATTAGCTGTTTCTCAGGGGGAGGCGTGAAGCTGAAGCTCTTTATCCAATTGTCTGCCAAGAGAAGGGCGGTGTGGGTGGGCTGAGGTGGGGATGTGGAGAGGGGGAAATATTTCCTCTTAGAGAAGCAATTGTTTCTCTGTCAAGGGCCAAATAGTAATATTTTTAGCCTTTGGCAGTTATACATGATCTGTGTTGTACACTCTTATTTGTTTATTTGCTTTCCAACCCTTTAAAAATGTAAACATTATTCTTCTTTGGTGGCCCGTCCAAAAACAGGACATAGGCTAATTTGGCGGGGGCTGGAAGAGTTGGTCCCTTAATCCGCTAGTTGCCAGACCCGGAGCCAGTGCTTAATGCTCTGCACTGTGGGTCAGTGTGGGACTTCCCTTAAAGCGGCTCCAAGGCCACACTCTCCCCTGGGTCAAAAATTCATTCCCTTTTCTATATCCTAAATCCACTTATGTCCAGTCACGCAGTCCAATATAGTTCTCCAGAGATGATTAAATGACTTACTCGCCAGCCAGCGGAAACATAGCTCAAATCACACCGTGCCAGCAGTCTGCCAGCGTCTTCACATTTGAATATGCACTGTCTCTCATTCTTAAAGTCCAGAAAGACTTCAACACTGAAATCTTTGGCTTGTTCATTGTAGTTCAGAGATCGATGCCCCAAGCCCCGGTTTCGTGTTTTCCTTTCTCTATAGTAAGAGGGCCTCCTGCAAAGTCTGGCTTCCCTGTGCAGCCCTGACACTCTGGACACATTCTGGAATGCTCCATCCTCCTGGGAGCCAGTAGGACTTCCAAGATTCTCATGGCACCAGCCCCAAGCTCATTATGTTGAGGAAACGCATACACAGGAGCTGAAACTCTTCTTTCTGCCAACAAGGACTCCTTTCCTTTCAAGCTGGTTCAGTTTCTGCCTCACAGGGGCCCCATGGGGTCTTCCACTGTTTAAACAAATCCTCTCACCCTCCCTCCCCAAGCCGGGCCATTCCACCTGGAGGTGTCCTCCTAGGCACGCAGCTGCTCACTCAGACCAGGAGTCCACCTGTCACCATCCTACCAGGATGCACCTTAATTACCCTTGCGTCTCCCCTTCCCAACACCTGATCAGCCCTCTCCGAGTGCCAGGCACATTTCTCACTGTGCGGGCTGCCTCTGCCCTCAGATCATGATACTCACTGATTTCTGAGGTATTCCATCCTGGTCCCCCTGGTCTTCCCCTTTTCAACCTTTGCAAATGTTCTGTATATCTCCTGTAGGTGTCCCTGTCATCCAAGGGTAGATTCCCCATTGTTTTCACTGATTTGCCACCTGACACTTAGAGAGGGTCACCCTGAGAGTTTCCTGAGCCCTGGGCCCACAGGCCATCGTTCCCTGCTCATTCTGGCCTCGCCATCTTCCTCTGTTGGGTCACCTTGGCCCCGTTGCCCCCTCTGTAATAACTGAAAGTAATCGCTAAAATGCCCCACTCATCCCTGAGCACGGCTTTCTGAGCAGGTAGGTCTGAGTGTAGCTTTTTCCCCTTTCAGATGTGTTTTGAGCTCGCTAGGCTTTGCGGCCTCTGACTTTTCTCCTAAGTCAAGCCTTTTATCCCTGGAGTTTAATCAGTACATCTTTTTATTTATTTTTTGTTTTCCTTTTCCTTTCCCACAGCCAGAGTTCTGACTGAAAGACTGAAACTTGTTTCTAAAGCTGGTCTGAGTCTCCCTTGAGTCACTGAGTCAACCTAATTTGTAGAGACAGCACGCGCCTGGTAAAGTCTTTTGAATTCCCTTCTAAGACTGGATTGGAAATAAATCCCATGGCCTTTACTTTCCTGATTTTTACCACTCTACCCCTCTTGTGCTAGCCACCCAGTTCCTCTGGATTTGCTCATTGATAAAATCTGCCACTTCTTACAGGAGACCGTCTGGAGATAAAATAGAGGAACATAATTTGGGGCAGCTGGTCTAGTGCCCCCTAAGACACTCCCTATGACTCCCAAGGTTTAAGGATTTGATTCTCATGTTAATGTTCTGTGGTGCCTGGGGAACTGAGGTGTTCTTTGTAATTTATAGTAGTTCTGGCTAAGACATTTAAAGGAAAGAAAGCATGCCCTAGTGGCAAAAATTACTCCATGCACCTACAGCTAAAAGCCTGTTCGTTAAAGCACTGCCTGTTTGGAAGTGAGCCTTCCCTGGAGTCAAGAAACTGTCCCAGAGATGTACCTGCTTGTGCGAGCCTGTGATGTCCAGAGCCACGTCCAGCTGCTGTCCAGGTAGGAACCCAAGGTCCATGTCCCCCACCCCCCGCCCCAATGCTGCTGTGGCCCCAGCATAGGGCTTGGTACCTCAAAGGCTGGGCCCTTGTTTTTGCTTGCAAGGATTCCTCCGTATGTTGGGTGCTGAGGCATCAATCACAGGGCTCCCCCTCCTCGAGTTTTTACCTACTTAGGTACCTGGAACCAAATTAGGGACAAACTGCAGCAGCAACTTCAGTCCAGGTTTGGCAGGTCCCTACATTCCTAATTGATGTGCCATCTCCTGCTTGGCGTGGTACATTTGCAAACCTTTTCAGCCAACAGCGGGAAAGAGAAAAGCCGACCCGGCCTCTGGGAGCCAGCCTGGCACTACCAACGAGGCCTTGGCGTTTTGCTGCTAACCCTGAGCATCGTCCCATGACATCAACCTCAGGCCAGGCCATGTTGTGGTTGTGACGGACTGAGACAAAACGGAGACTGCTCCAGCACTGCGTCTGACTCCTGGCAAAACCGGAAGAGCGTCCACACCACAAAATACAACCGTCCTCTCTTCTGGCTAATGTGAGCGACCCCTGCTCTTTGCCGGTTACGGCGTTAGCTTTGGTCTAGTCCTCGCTCCTTTGAGACAAGATTTGTTAAGATGCCCACAGTCAGAATTAACGCACTTGCTTCCTGCAGCAGCCAATTCAGAGCAAAACTGCTTCTTTAAACTCTCCCCCAAATCACCTAACACAAGCCAAAATCTTATACTAAGTTCTTTATAACCCTCTTAGTAAGAGGCTCCATATTTCCCCATTGTGTGCTTTTTAAAAAAAAAATTGCACCAAGCAATAAACTCAACTGTTACACTACAGCTGTCTTCCTGATGGTCTGTGGCTGGAGGACATCGACACCAGGAACAGAATACAGTTTCAGCAGGGGCAGGGACACTTAATTCACTAGCTTTAAAGTTTTGTTCTTCTTTAAAGCCCCTCCCTCTAACAATGTGGCTTTACTCTCCAGCATGGCCAGACAGAGCAGGAGATGTGCTCTGAGGGCCGGGGGAAAAGGGCAGGAGACGGGGAGAGGAAGAACAAGTTTGGGTGGAAGGAAAGAGTTAGGTGCTGCTCTGTGACCCTTCTCCCTAATCCTCCAGGGGTTAGAAGAAGAGAAGTGGCCTGAGCTCAAGGCAAACCCAGCGTAGTTGACATTTGGGCCTGAATGGCTCCCGGTGGCCTGCTTCCCACGGGGCCCTTCAAGACTGGCGGCTCCATCTGTGCCATCTGTCCCTCTTTTTATTCTGTGACTATAATAATAATTTTTATTACAGTCATTGAAGGTTCTTATGAAAATGTATTATTCTCTGATGAACCAAGGTGTATGCTATGATTACATGCCCTTCCTTGTGCAACTTTTTTTCCTTCTTTATTTAGCTTTCTATCATACTATCCAACAGAATTTTAAAAACCTTTAGAGTTTCTTGTACCTGGGTAGACACATCAGAAATTCTAGTCACTTGGAGCCACATCTCCGTAGGCGGCCTCAGCTATACGGGACTTTCCATTGGCCCCCCACTCTGCTAGCTCGTCTTTGTCTCAGATACCATACCGCCTTTTCTCTTGGTCTGTCCTCTCATTTTGGTGGGACATCTTTCATTACACTGCCGGTTACCTAGCCAATATCCATAGTCCTCTTCTTCCTGTCTGCTGGAATTATTCCGTCCTTGGTCCAGCAAATAACACCGCTTCCTTAGGCTCCCTTATGGAAGGGTGCGGTCAGTGGTGTGTAAATGCGTGGGATTTCTGAGATAGCCCCTGTGCTCTCCATGCTTTCTCCGTTCTCCCTCTCCTTGGCCTGAAATGTGGATGTGATGGCTGGTGTTCTTCAGCCATGAGGATGAAGGTACTAATAACAGTGTTGACTCCCTACCCCTAGACTTATTTTTACTAGAGACGCAAAGAAACAGACCTTTATGTGTTTCAGCTGACTGTAATCGGCCCTGTAACTATGTAATTCCTAACTGGTAGAACTGCTTCCTGAGAAACGGTGCACGGAGATAACTTTTTAAAGCCCTTGTGTGTCTGAGATGATTTTACTTCCCCATGCAGACTGACGGATTGCCTGCATAGGTGCAGAAGTGCAGAAAGCGCTCTCTGTAAGACTTCTCAGGGCACTGTGCCATTGCTTTCAGACATTCACTGTGTCTGTGGGGAACCCCAATGCCATTCTGATTCTTGATTTTTAGGAGGATCTTTCCTTCACAGCTGGAAATTTATGTTCTTTACTTCTTTCTTTGTATCATTTATTAAATAATAATGTTATTTTTTTCTAGAATTAATAATCAGATTTGGTCAGGGGCATAATTCTCTAATTTTCCAACCTTTGTGATTTTTCTTTTCTTTGTCTTTTGCATCTATTTTTCTTAGAGATTTTCTCAACTTCATTGACCAGCTATTCTTTTTGCCAGAACTCTTTCTTATTGTTGGTTTCTCTTCTCCCCTCTCTTTACCCATCCTTTACCCCCCCGCCTTCCCTCCCTCTTTCTCTTACTTCCATACATTGATCTTGTTTTAGGGAGACAGTATCTTCTCTTCCTGCTGATGAGGTTAACTATAGTTTGTTGGCCTGCCATTTATTTTTAGTTTTTTGCTGTTGCCTCCTGTATCTCTGTTTCTTTTGAGTTTCTTCTCTTTTTATGTTTGATTCTTAGTCTTTCAAGTGAGGCTCTCAAATACCTGTGGATATTTTTGAGATAGTCACATTTGGGAACAACATGCTAAAAAGTAGACTGAAAGCTCTGTGTTTGTGTATGTTTCATTTGATAGAGTTCATATAGAATGATTGGACATCTCTTTGGGATGCCCAGATACTCAGCACTCATGAATCATTTTATGGGTTGCGGAGAGTATCAGAATAGGCCATCCCAAAATATGCCACTTGGGTATAAGGATTATTTTGATCTGAAGGCAATTGAGAAAGAACAGATACAATAAAAGCTCTCTGCTCTCCCCTGTTTGTCTAAATTTGTGAAGATGTTCCTCTTTCCCTTATCAGGAAGGGCAGGACTCTTAATTACTAGGAGAGAGCTCTAGACTCTTATCAGCCCAGAGATGGGCACCAAGAGGAATCTATACAACAAATTACTAAATAACTCCTATCTTTCATCCGTTTCCCCATATATTTACTTCTACAGAGTGTGCCATTTCTAAAAGCCTAAATCTCTTTTCCTTTGCCTTGTCACTTCTCCACAAGTTTATTGTTCTTTGTTAAGATGCCACATAAATCTCCCTTTCTGAATGCCCCTTTGAGTGACTTGCCCCAAGCTGCCTCACACGTGTGCGTGTTGCACTTGTTAACAAATTCCGTTTTGCTCTCGTTAATGTCTTTTTGTCAGTTTATTTTGCAGGCCCAGCCACTGAATCTAAGAGAGTAGAGGAGTTTTTTCCTCTTCTATAGTCATTTTTCTGGGATTGTTTGATTTCTCTAGAGAAGAATCTACCAATATCCTCTTGCTTCACTGCCCTCTGATTAGCTGGGTGTTTTTGAGGCTGAGTAGGGTGTCCGTCTTCTGGTTCAGTGTGTAGACTTCCATTTATCCAGTTCACCTCACTTTTCATTAGGTGCCTCTGTCCTACCTGGTGCACTGGGGTCTGGTATAGTCAGATTCAATTTTTCCCCCCAGAATAAAGCTCCAGTGTCCTGCATTGGAAAAGAAAGGTAGGTAGTCTGGCAGGTGGGCTGGGGTTTAACTTTCTGCCAATGACTTTCAATGCCTCTCCCCACCCCCCACCTTTTTCATCCTCCCACCTCGTCCCACCACCTGGGCTCTTATTGTCTCTAGTTTATGGATCTTTCTGATGGTCTGCAGCAGGAGATGGCTTGATTCTCACTTTCATCCCTCTCTGATGTCACAGTATGTATATACTTTTCTGTCTCCTTTAATTTCTCCATCCATAATCCAGCTTCTCGATTTTGTGGACATCTCTTATCTGCTCATCCCCCATTTTCTTTGTCTTTTCTCCCATGTACCTATTGTTGGTGGGCAACGAGTTCTTGTGGTGTCGCGATGAAAAGAATTTCCTGAAACCTGCGTGGAAGGATGGGGCTCTGTGGTTTACTTTTATTGATGATGTGAAATTAAGGGGGTTCTTCTCCTGACTTCCCAATGTCCTGTCTCCATCCATCCTGTCATGGAAAAAGTCCAGTGTTGTCTTCAATAGCACTAGCATAGAGGCAGTTGCCTGGAGTTTCTGCTCCATATTAAAGTCCAGTCCAGTCTGGTATCCGGCTGGCTTAGCGTGCGTTCCTAGCTGCGGTCCGTGGCTGTGCTGCGGTATCCAGGCTTCCTCCTGGAGCCTATGTGTGGAGGCCACGCAGCCGTGGGCCGTGCAGCTGCTAGGTCCACATGACTATGGGGAGGGGATGCGCAGTGTTCTGTGGGAGTGCAAGTCACCTGGGGGAGAGAGAAAGAGGGAGAGGGAGAGAGACAGAGAGAGAGAGAAAGATTTTTTTGTTCCCCTGGGATTATATTCTAAGTTTGGGCTTAGAAAAGACCAGACTCTTTTTCAAAATGACTAATTTCCCAGGCTTTTCTGGGCTTTGAATGGATCGAAACCTCCTAGTTGGACTGACAGGCCTCTATGGGCCAGTACAGCAATCTGGTACTGGAGGGGGGAGGGGAGGAACGTTAATCCCTATTGTTAATCTCCAATGCTATTGTCTAATCCCTTGGGGTGTGACGCTGTAGCTTCCTGGCTCACAAGCAGGTTTATGCCCCCCATTTTATTAAACTCAATGTCCCATTCCCTTTGCTCCCTTTTCTTTTCTAAACAATGAGCTAACTCCAGTCAGTAACAGTTTCAGAATAGAATAAAGAGAATACATTTATATTTTTAACTCTAAGGCTAACAGAAGATCCCTAATCTTATAAACAAACTACCACCAAACTGTGGTGTTCTACTCAAGATCACTCAGTTACTGGCAGAACTGGGATAGGACTCTGAAAGTTTTTAATTTTATTGTGACCTACACTTATATTGTACCTTATGATTCCACTTTATATTCATCTGCATTATCTTATTAGAACTCTAAAAATTTTGAGTTAACTTCTGAGGTGAGATTTACTGCAAAGAGGGTTCAACTGATCATCTCTTATTATTGAAAGTGGAAAACTGATTCCTCTTTCTCCTTTTCAGAATTTTATTTTTAAAACAAAAGTTTGTATCTATGTGTCTGTTTCCATTTTGTTTGTTTATTTTGTTCATTAGATTCCACATAGATACAGAAAACTGACAGCTGTTAGAAGGGAGGGGATTTGGGAAGCTGAGAGAAAAAGGTGAAGGGATTAAACAAACAAACAAACAAAAAACCCAAACAAAAAACTCATAAACACAGACAACAGTATGGTGATTACCAGAGAGAAGGGGGTAGAGGAGTGTAAAGAGGGATAAATGGTGATGGAAGGGGGCTTGACTTTGGATGGTGAACACAAAATACAGTGTACAGGCGACATATTGTAGAATCATACAGCTGAAATCCATAAAATTTTATTAACCAATGTCGCCCCAAGACATCAATTAAAAAAAGAAAAAATTTGCTTTGAGGTTTTCCAGTTCCATCTGAACTCCTCTGGCCCACAGGTTCGCAAGAGGGTCTCACTGGGACAGTTATAGACTCTGGTAGCACCAGCAGAAAACTCCTGCTGACGAAGATTCCTAAGAGTCGAGTGTTTCTGGACCTACAGAAAAAGGTGTCGTATTGTAACCCACCCCTCCATTCTTTTAATATTGTCTCCGTTAAAAGTGTTTTTGTAAAAGGTGAATTGTTAACTAATCTGAAACCTGTGGATGGACAGCATGTTTGTGTAAGAGTTCCAGGAACTGACCTCCAAGGAAGGTGCTGCAGCAGCCCCACGCCCCTGCCCGGGGAGACTTGCTGACTTTCAGCCACAAACACCAGACCTCTGCTTGCCCGCTTTGGAGATAATCACTGGAATACATTGTGTGCTGACTTACCTGTACAGAACTTTCAGCTCCCCCCCGCCTCATTTCTTTGGTCTGCTTTCCCTCCCCCTCCTAGTGAAAACCCCTGCCTGCACAGAGATGTTACGATGGCCTTGAGGACTGGAGTCTGCTATCATCTCAGGCTGCGGGCCCTCGAGTAGACCTTCTTTGCTTCCAGCAGCCCCTGTCTCCTGAGTATTGGCATTCGAAGTGGCAGGCAGCTGAACCTGAGTTCGGTATCACTGTCTGTCAGCCCTGCACCCTTTGCAGAATAATACAGCCTTGAGACACTGTGGACTGTAGTTTTAGCAAAAGTACTTTGGAGGGAAGGAAGAGGGGAGGAAGTCGGGTTGGCATGCTGCAGGAAATTACAGAACGTCTAAACGGTGCAGCGACAAGATGGTAATCACCTCCAGGTTGGCTGATTGAGACTTGGTTTACTGGGATGACAGCAAAGGTAGAGCAGTCACCTGGTTTCAGAACCAAGATTAACAGGAGGAAAAAAAACACCTAATTGGAAGCTGTATTAACATTTTGAAGAGGCAGGTAACAGCTGAGAGGCAGGGAGACTCTTCATAGGGAAAGGCTCATAATGGAAAGGCAATAGAATATTAATCTGCTGCAGATTCTCTACACTTGGGCCAATTTAATATCCAAAGACCTCCCCTGAACCTGCCTTCTCTTTCCTCCCTCTCAGGGTCATTTTTGAGCTAGAAGGGGAGCATTTATATTGTATGGAGCCCGTGGGGCTGAAAGGGGTGATAACCTGGAGGTGCCAGAGAGATGGCTGTGCGTCACTGCCAGATGCAAACAGCAGAGGCTCAGAGCTGTCCAAGGCTTTTGAAGACCTTGAGGCAGACATCCTGGGGGTGCTGTACAAGGACAGCTGCCTGCCAGGTGCAGCTACGCTAGGGCCAGGGCATCCGAAGTAGGTTCCTGAGGAATTGGTCAAAGCTACTTTGTAGGGGCTCCGTGTAGAAGCGCAGGGGTTGTAAATGTGGAAGGAACCCACAGAGACAAAGGCATTGAGAACAGAAAGTTGCTTACTGGCCAAGAGGTTTCATAAGGGAGTTTAGGCTTTTAAAGCCTTCTCTCCAAATAAAATACATAACAGTTATTTAAAGAAAAGAAAGAAAAGTTACTGAGATTATTGTTTTCCCACTCGATTAGCATATACTCAAAGGTGATTCTTTGCCTGGAGATATCAGGACTTGAGAAGTTAGGGTTGACGTGCTTTTATTTTATTTTTTGTCATTTTTAAAGGAGTCATCATCTCATGGCTCAAGGTCTCATTTGTGTTGAGAACCAGAGCTAGACAGGGCGGTCTTGACGCATTTCTTGTTTTGTTTTTGTTGCTCTTGGTGCACAGTGCTTGCTGGCGTGGGGCACGGTTTACTCATAAAGGAGGCAGAGCAAGGTGTCAGTTTCGCTTTCACAGGCCCTCCCACAAAGGTGCGGATTTGGTCACGAACATTTGCTTAGCACTTTTATGATTCACATCATTAATTTGGTGTTTTCTTTTTATTTGGCTTGTGTTACAAACATAGGTGTAACAAGGGATGTTGATTAATGCACAAATACCTCCTTATGATGTGGTTAATAAAACTAGAGCCCTAGGATACTAGGCTGGAGAGTTAGTTTCTGTCTGAACGTTATATAAAGCCTTCGGGGATGAATTGTTGTCCTTTTTATGTGCTAGAAGTATTTTTATTGCCCTTATTTGTCTGTCTATTGAGACCTGGAACCAAGAAGCGTCCAGTGCTGCTCTCCCAGGTCTCACCTGCGCTACCTGTAACTATAGGGGCTTCTTACGGTTGCCACTGCTCCCGACCAGCCAGCCGAGACATGACATTCTTTACCCTCAATAAAACCAGGATTTCAGAAGCCACTGGACAGGGGCCAAGCCAAATATTATTTTGTACACAATTTATAAGCATCATCTTCACATGTGATGTATAGCTCCTGCTCCTTAATCATAGGTTTATCATAGCCAATTAAATGAGATTTGTTTTTCTATGTGACATTTCTAGCACGGTCAAGATTATAAATTTGAACTTTCCAATTATATTCTGGGAGAAAGGAGGACAGATTCCTACTAAATCTATGTAAATAATATGATCTTGGAAAGTAAAAAGATTTATTAAAGCACTTTGTACAATATGTAATCATGGTTATCCCTATTTCGAGTTATTTTGTAGAAAAGGCTGTTTGATTTATGTCACTTTTTCCGGAGTCATATATCTTAGATATTTTTATTTATTAACTTATAATTTTATTAAGATCTTTCATAGATTTTCCCCCCTGAATTTTGAGAGTTCGGTTGAAATAAGATACCACTTAAGAATATTTCATTCTAGTCTAATATATGCACAGTCTATTAAATTGAGGTTTAGACACAAATCAAGAAGAAATAAAAGGCTTTTCTCATATACTCATTAAAAAATATACCATTAATCATACCTACATCAGTTTTATTTGTTCCTGGGTGATTAATTCCTGTTTCGTTGATCTTAGGTTAGTTAGCAACCTACTTTCATAATCTGCTCCCGGCCTAAGGGCTGTGGACTTACTGACGTAGGTCCTTGGTATGGACTGACAGATGTCAGTTGGTGATGACAGCAGAACTTACCCTGGCAAGGCTACACCCTGAGCCTGTTACTTTATATTACTAGTTAAGAGAACCTGGGACTGACTGCAACTCTTTCGTCACTTCTTCTAGAAGACTCACATTTCTGATCTATAGTTTAGAGCAGGAACCTTTAGGCAACTTTGAGGGAAAAGCAAAAAAAAACACTTGTCAATGATAAGATTGAATAAGTCAAGTTAATTCATTATCAGTATAACAAATAACAGTATCAGAAAGATGGATGGTAGACTTCTTTCGTGATGTGTAAACATCATGGAATTTACAAGGAGTTAATAATTACCCCTAGAGTAAAAGTATGTGGTGGACAGGGTGGACATTGAAAAGGGCCTTTTAAGTCATACTATAATGTGAGTGTTATCATTGTTCCTAATTAAATACCCTAGCAAGGGTATTTAAACCCAGAAACAAAATTTTAATTTAAAAAATTCATTTGCTGGGAGTTATTATGCCAGTCTTTGTACATGACCAGCAGTATATTTCTATCCAATCTGAAAGATAATTCCATTCCAGAGAATATTCATGTTAATTAGATTTTACTTTTATATAATTAACTTAGGGAGGCTGAGCTTCCCTTCCAATATACTAGCTCTTTGGTTATTGTGGGATTTGATCATATGGAGGTCAGTAAAAATGTAAAGACTTTCCAACATATCCAATTATTTGCACTAATTGTTCTTTTATAAGGAGAGAGGAGCAAATCTTTGATATTATCCAGTCTGGAAACCGCCCCCCCCCCCACATTAGTTAGATTATAATGGATGAATTATTTTGAATGTGGGGCCTAAATTAGAAAAGGCAATAATCAAAATATGTGTCAGAGGAAATAAATTATAAGCTAAAGTCACAGGTGCCTACAGGCAAGAAATGATTAGTTTCAGACAAGAAAGAAAATAGCCACAGGAACCTGTAACTATAATTATTAGAAACACTAGTTTTTTCAAAGGTGGCATTTTGTTAAAATTGGTTTCACGGACAAGTACAGGGAGTTCGCAGGCCGCTGAGTAGAGAGAAGGCGTAGAATGATCTTCACCGTTGCTTGTTGAGCAAAGTGTTTCTCAAAGATCAGCTTGTCATTTGCACTGGAAGAAAACTAAATTCTCGTTTTACTCTTTTTATATACTGCTTGTGTAACATTTTTAAAGAAAGAATCCGCAACCTTTTATTTGACTCTGGGGCCTACAAGCTAGGGCCCGCGGGTCCAACCCAGCCTCATCCGTTTGTTTCCTTGCGGTCATGGCTGCTTTCCAAGCTGCCGCAGAGAAACCGAGCAGCTCCCACAGACACCTGTGCTCCTCGGACTGAAAGTACTTACCTCTTGGCTCTTTACAGAAAAAGTTCCCAGTCCCTGGATTCTACCTTATAAACAAATCTTATCAAAAGTAAGCCAATTTTGGTAAGCATTTTTATACTTCTTAGTACACCTTTCAAACTTGTTTTTTTGCAGATATTATAAAACCAAGGATGCTATAACTCATTTCCCCTCTGATCTTCTACAACTCATCATATACCCTCAAAACTTGTTCCTGTATTATTCCTTTTCACATTCTTACATGATCATACTTTAGGACAAAATCATTCTCCTCTTACCTACATACACCATTAGGCAAATCACATCAATTATTTTATAAATACATTCATATTTCTTTGTGATGATTGTACCTAGTAAAGTCTCAAGCTCTTACATTGGTTTCAACTTTTAACAGAGGAATTGACTTCCCTCTGCAGGTGCAGAGACTTCTGGGAGGCAGGTCGCTGAGAACAGTCTGTGGACACAGCCCCTCTCAGGCCAGCAGAGCTCCAGTTCAGGCTGTTCCGCCGCACGTGTACACACGGTGTACATTAACGTGTGGTCCCCGCCACCCATTCCAGCCTTCTTGAGGTCGGAAAAATAAGCTTCCGTGCTAACATGCCCCCAACGTGTCTGCACAATCTTGTCCGCCTATTAACCCACAGCTTCTCTATAATGTCTAAAAAGATATATAAAACTGTGCCTTGTGTTTTGAATTCTCTTTATTTCTATGAATTTTATTTTTTAAAGGATTGTTCAAGTAACCAAATATTTCTCAATTTAGTATTAGTCAAAATCCTCAAAGTTAATTTCTAAGGATTTTGGAAGCTGTGTTTATTTACCTCTAGGCAATACAGAAAAACACAATTCCTGTGAGAGATGATTTAAAAAATTTTTGGTACAGATTCATAAGAATAAATTCTTTTGAGTAAAGACATGGCTTATTTTAATTTAATTTAGAATTCATGATTGATATTCTCCATAATTCTAACTATATCATGGAAATGATAATTTACTTGACCCATACAATTATTTAGGAAATTCAGATAGCTTAAAATAGACTTTTCATGGGAAAATAAAACCAAATTTTGCTAACAGTTTTCATGCTGTGATAAAACTGGGAAAAGTATCTTTCATCAAGGATCAACCTTAATTAGAAATATTGTCTGAACTTCAGTTTGTATTTATGTACACATTTAAAACTCTTAAACTTTTGTTTAAAAGTACTGAAGTTCTCCTAGAATTATTTTCCCTTATAACTTGCATTCCTTTCCTTCTTATCTTGGAACTTAGGAACCAGAAGCAATAATTTAATTTCAAGCTAAATTCTCCGCCCATCTTACCCCTACTTTTTTTTTTTCTTGAGATACTGTTTCAGTAAGTGTTTGAAGCTTTCTCAAAGGACTAGAATATTTAAAGCATTTGAAGTTCAAATAATTGTTTATTCAGTGGAAATTTTTGATTTATTTAAAAAAATATATATGTGCTTATTAGTGTTTTTAAGCCAGTCAAAACAGGAGGACTGCTAAATTTTAGAGAATTTATAATCTAATTATTTATTAATTGTATTTTTTTCCATTTCCATTTTGTCCCCTTATATCCCCCTCCCCCAGCAATCACCACACTGTTGTCCATGTCCATGAGTCCTTTTCCTTTTTGCTCAATTTATAATCTAATTTATTAATTTCCACTGGAGGTAGACAAGACACAACACTTTATTTACTTAGAAAATATTTCACAGTCACACAATTGAAGAATCTTATCGACTCCTGGACAAATTAGTTGGTAGCTAGATTTCTACTCATTTCATTATATGCTATTATCTGTGAGTGAAGATAAAGGTAGAACTCTAAGGTTTATTATATTTTTATATTTGGAGTTGGCTCATTTGGATATTTCTAAGTAATTATCTACTTTCTTTTGAGTGAGGAGAGAAAAATCAAGCACTCAGAACCCTCCTGTGTTTTCTGGAGATCGTAAAGCTCTCGACAGGCCCGCAGTGTTCCTGCCCTGCCCTTCCCAACCCGCGCCGTCGTTATCCCATCCACCCAGTAGTTACCAAAACTGTGCCAGCAGCATGAAGCTCTTTCAGAGGTCAGAGCCAGGCTTCCAATGACAGTCATAAAAAATGGCAGCCAGCGCCACCTCGGCCAGAAGCCAAACATCAGAAAAGAAACAGAAACACAGAAGAAGAGTGAGTGAGACTGAAAACGCTGCTGTGACACCAGATTCTCCCTAGGATCTGGAAGAGATGTGCTTTCACGTAACAACCCGATGTCCGGTATGGCTGCCTGTCCAGCGGGCGCTGAAGCTCATGAATGACACCTTAGGGCATCTCGGCAAAGCCTTCAGGTCACTTGTATATTGTGTTTTTCTTTTTCAGATATTTTACGCTTCACATTCATTATCCACGGCCATGCTTTTAAAACCCCAGACTAACGTGTTCCTGCCACAGGACATTCCCCAGAATGGCACTTTCCAACCTGGGAGTGACGGGATGAAGAATCGTTGGAAAGGATCCATCAGCACGTTCTGACTGAGCCAAGTAAGAAAGAGGCCTCAGACATGATTTAATGAACGTTTTATAGTACTTTATGCTACTGCAAGGGATTGAATAGAAATTAAGTTAGAAACTTACTGAATTCACAGCCCTTTTTTGGGTCATTATGTATTTTGTCACTCAGTGGATACAAAAAGCTATGTCACATGGCAGGAGTGAAGGGGGCAAGTAGTGCTGTCAGACATTTTTCATATGAAAATCTTCATCCACGCATGCAGGGAACTTGATTAGGGGTGGGAGAGGACCACCATAAGTTAACCTCTATTTCTTTCCTTGTCACAAGAAAGGTAGGGACAGGAGCAAGCCCCGCCTATCGAGGGTTGCTTCCCTGAAAGCATGGGAGATGGAGGAGATGTGATTTTCCTGGAAGAAATTTCCCGTAATGAGAGGAAGGATCCTGGGGACGAAAGGTAACCTTGTTTTTAATCTTCGAAGATGCAGAAGCTAGTTCCAGTTCCTTGTTCCTGGGCTTGCTCTGCCTTGGGAAGGGCTGTAAGCTGAAAGGTTGGTGTCTGGAGTTCAACCATCCAGTGGGACTCAATTCACATGGGGGGCAATGACCCTGTAATTAGATTTGTGGTGGGATTTGCCTTCTGTTAAGGAGCTGCTATGAAAGGGCTGTCTTTCCACTCAGAGAATACAGTGGTAGAAGTTTGAAACACTCAGCTTCAGGAAGGGAAATGGAAAACAAAGAAGAATAGGAAAAACTCATCAGGAAATCACAGCTTGAGAAGATGGAGTGAAATTAATTGTGCTGAATAAATGATGAGAGCACAGACTACTAATTTTATGAATATTTATGCTAATGTTCATGTGAAGAAAATTAAAATACCCTGGGGATATTTACAAATAGCATTTCCAAAGTCTTGTTTTCATAATTCATTTTAATAGCCCTTTTAGGGAATTCTGTATTTATGTTTATAATTCACTCTTGGAACCTAAAAGGTTTTCATTCCTATTGCATCACCCTAATTTATTGGGTTGGCCAAACAGTCCATTTAGTTTTTTTCCATAAAATAAAAAACACATTTTTCATTTTCACCAATAACTTTATTGATTGGGATATTTTGAGTATGTTGCCTATCTCCTGCTATTGGCTTCTAGTGGGTAGAGGCTGGGGTGCTGCTAAACATCTTCTAGCGCATAAGACAGCCTCACAGCAAAGATTTGGCCAAAATGTCAGCAGTACCAAGAAACTTTGCAAACCACTTTTGATGTGTTCCATCAGTCACAGCACCTTCTCCATACACTGCACAAATACAAATCTTTTTTTTTCATTTCAGTTGTGTTTTTACCTTTCTTGAAATAATAAAACATAATATGCTGAAAATGTTGCATATCTTCTTTCATCTTCAATATTAAAATGGCTGTACAAAAATTCCCCAATTTTGATTTTTTTTAACTGCACACTGATATGACAGCTGTCACAATACAATCTAATAAAATTGTTTTAAAAGAAATTAAAGACAACTAAGCACTACTAGAACCATTGTATGGAAAAAAGAAACAATGGATTTTTTGGCCAACCCAATACTTCGCAGCTTGAACATTTTCTATTCTTCTACCCAACTCTCTTCAAATACCCACCTTGAAGAGCTCCCTGTGTCTTAGTATGCTTCTTCTTCTGAGTTTTCTACCAGGTTTTATTTTTAATGCATTTCTACAGGTCAGTAATGTTTCGTGAACCATCCAAGTTGGCGTTGAAACCAAGTGGGCAATTAACTCCTTTGAAAAAGGGAAGGAGAAAATTTTCTGAAATCTTAACTAAGTCAGGGTGTGTATCCAGTGGGGGAAAATGGTCTTTACATTTGGAGAGTTTTGAGATCCAGAGAAATTGCATTTGAATTGTGGACAGTTGGTTCAAATTAAACTGGGAAGCGTTACGCAAACATTTACGTGTATGCAATATTAGAGTTAATGAAGCAGTTGATTGCTGTGCAATATCATTTAAAAAACTATTAGAAACTTTAATTTGTTTAACAGGTTTTTGTTGTGTTTGGCTTTCTCTAAGTTTGTAAATTATAGTCATTTTAACTCGGGCCACATGATTTTATAGACCTAATTTCTTTCCCCTATTATTATATTAATAGGTTTTTATTTAATATATAATTTAATCTAAACAGAAACCTATCACCAAAGAAAAATAAGCCACTATATTTTGAGTTTTAAAATTTTAACCGATAAGTTACTTTTCATCTTTTCTTTTGTGATAGAAAGGGAGGGGAGGTACAGATGGGGATTGAGAAGAGGGGTTAGTTTTATTTTTTTAAACATTTTATTTTTTAATAACGATATATTTAGAAGAGGGCACAAAGAAAATACAAGGAGGTTCTGTGTACCCCTCAATTAACCTCTCCCAGTGTTACCACTTTGCGTAACCATAGTACAATATCATACCAGGAAACTGACATTGGTACAATCTATAGACCTCATTCCAATGTCACCAACAAATACTCATTTGTGCTTGAGAGTGCGTGTGTCTGTGCAATTTTATCATATTTATTGCTTTATGAAACCACCAAGATTCTTGGCTGTCCCATCACTCCAAGACTCTCTTGTGACTGATGTCCCTTTAGAGGTACCTACCCCCTACCCTCCCAAACCCCTAATCCCTCACAGCCACTCACTGGTGTGACGTGTCCTTTTGAGATTGGCTTTTTTTCACTCACAATTTCCTTGACTTTTATCCAAGTTGCTGTGTGTGCCAATAGTTGTTTCTTTATATTGCTGAGTAGTATTTCATGGTACGTATGTACTACAGGCTTTTTTTGTTTTTGTTTTTTTTACAATTATTCACCCATTATAGGACATTTTAGCTGTTCCCAGTTTCTGGTTATTACAAGTAAAGCTGCTAAGAACAACTATGTATAGATTTTGTGTGGACATAAATTTCATTCTGTGGGATAAAGGGCTTAGTTATATAATTTCTGGGTGGTATGTTTAGTTTTTAAAGAGAATGTCAATCTATTTTCCGGAATTGGTGTGGTATTTTACATTTCTGCCAGTAACGTTTGAGAGGTCCAGTTTCCCTATATTTTGGCAAGAACTTCATATAATCAATATTTTTTTATAGCAACTTTACTGAGTTATAATTCATATACTATAAAATTCACCTTTCAAAGTATAGCACAGTCACAGAGTTGTGCCACCATCACTGCTCTCTAATTTGAGGACATTTTTATTACCCAAAAAGAAATCCCTTGCCAATTAGCAGTCACTCTGTACCCTCATCCCCATCTGAACCCAGGGAAACCTCTAATCTTCTTTTCTCTTTGTATGAATTTTTTTATTCCTGACATTTTAAATAAACCAAATCATACAATATGGCCTTTTGTGTCTGGCTTCTTTCACTTGGCACAGTGCTTTCAAGATTCATCAGTGTTTTGGTATTTATCAGTGCTTCTTCCATTTTTAATCCTGAATAACATTCCATTGTATGGTTATACCACATTTTGTCTATCCATTCATCTATCTATGGACACTTGGGTTGTTTTCACTTTTTTAGGATTATAAGTAATGCCACTATGAACATTAGTGTAAAAGTTTTTGTGTGGACATGTGTTTTCATGACTCTTTGGTAAACATCAAGGAGTGGAATTGATGGTTCATATAGTACTTCTATGTTTAGCATTTTGAGGAATTGCCAAACTGTTTTCTAAAGTGGCTGCACCACTTATACATTTCCACCAGGAATGTATGAGGGTTCCAGGTTCTCTATATCCTTGCCAACATTTGCTATTGTCTGTGTTTTTAAATTGAGCAATTCTAGTAGATGTATCTCATGTTTTTGATTTGATACCCTAATGACTAATAATATTGAGCAGCTCTTCATGTGCATATTATAGCCGATTTGTGTCTATTTTTTTGAGAAGTATTGGTTCAAATATTTTGTACATTTTAAAATTCAGTTATATTTATTGTTGATTTATAAGAGTCCTTTATTCTGAATACAAGTTCCTTATCAGATATATTACTTGTAATTTTTTCTCCCATTTCATCGGTGTCTTTTCCTCCTCAGAGCAAGCTCTATAGATTGTACCAATGTTAATATTTATGGTATATTTACCATATATTATGGAAAACCAATATTTATGGTTAATATTTATGGTATACTTGGAATCACTAAAGTTTTTAATTTTGATAAAGTCCAAGTTGGCTATTTTTTCTGTTGCCAGTGTTTTTGATACCTTATCTAAGAAACTTTTGTCTAATCATATGCCATAAAGATTTATTCCTAAGCTTCTTTTCTAAGAGATTTACAGTTTTAGGGCTTACATTTAGATTTATTATCCATTTGAGTTAACTTTTTATACATGGTGTAATGTAGGGTCCAACTTTGTTCATTTTCATGTGGCTATCCAGTTGCCCTAACATCACTTGCTGAAATGATTATTCTTTCCTCAATAAATTTTCTTGGCACCCTTGGCATCGATCAATTCACTTGTACATAGATGTACAAGTTTATTTCTGGACTATCAATTCTGTTTCATTGATCTATATCACTATCTTTATGTCAACACCACACTGTCTTATTATAGCCTTGTAGTAAATTTTCAAATCAGGAAGTGTGAGTCTTCTAGTTTCGTTCTTCTTTTCTAAGATTGTTTTGGTTATTCTGGGTCATCTGCATTTCTCTCCAAATATTAGGATCAACCTGTTAATTTCTACAAAAAATGCAGCTGGGGTTATGATAAGATTGCCTTAAATCTTTAGATCAATTATCATTATTAAGTCTTCCAAGCCATAGACTCAGAGGAGGCGGGTGGCCAGGCAACCCGGAGAAATCCTGCCTTTTGTTTGCAAAAGCCTGAGCCCCGAGCAGGGGAGAAGGCTCAGGGAATGGATAGTGTGTCTTGGTCAGAAATAGGAAGGGAGAATGATTTCCTCCCTTCAGAAGGTGGTCCTCCCTGCCTGCAGTGGATGAGAGGAGAGGTGTCTCCAGGTCCCGTAGGAGAAAACTGTGCCTCTCTTCTGGGCAGTGTGCTGATCAAGAAATGCCTGTGGTTCTTCCAGGCAGACCTAGAACAAGATCCAAGGTCTCAGGAACAACCTAGAAGAAGCAAGGAGGCTCAGATCTGAAGGAACCATGCTGTGAAGAATGACTTGGTGACCAGTAACAGTGACCTACTTGGTGACTTACTGGTCCCCAGGAACAACCCTCTCTCTGGATATTAAGATATAGGATGCCAACAAGGACTGAAATTAAGTTGCCTGTCGGCCTTGGAATGGACGCTCGATTGGGAATTAAGCAAACATTCAGGTCATTGGCAGCAGCTCTGGGAGGCCATCTGTACCTTGTGCCCAGCTAGAAACAGCCCGCATGCCCTTCATGCCAGTGGCTTACCCAGTCTGGGTGGTCAGCTTGGTGAGCAGTCTCACTCCAGAACGGGGGCTGACAGCCAGCTGGGGCAGGCTCCCGGCATCAGGCCCAGAAGCCGCCTATCAACCTGGTAGCTGATGGGCTCTTTGTTTTCTTTAAAAAATTTTTAATTATATTTTTTCTATTACCATTTAACCTGATGGTGGGCTCTTTGGATAAACCACACCTGCACTTTTCATCCCTCTGATAGCCTTGAGAGGTGGCGCGTGAAGAGTAACGAGAAGGCGTAGATGAAAAAAGAGGCAGGAGGTGAGTTTGGGAAAAGGAAAAAAGAAAAAGAAAAAGAAATGGAAAGCAAAGAGGGCCAGGAGGAGAGAAGGACTTGGAACTGGTTTGGAGCCTAGAGAAGCTAGTCAGTGGCTCCGGGGCCATGAGCCATTCTTGGCAAAGGCCTGCTTGCTCTCCCTGGGCCATGAGGCTCATGGAGTGGTCTGAGCAGGGCTGAGCCCTCGGTGACTCTCTGCAGAGGCTCAGAGCAGGGAGGGAAATGACATTTAAGAAAATGTTCAGCCCATCAGCTGTCGACTTGAGTTCATTCTGCTGAAACATTTCCTTCCGAAGGAATGAAAACTGGAAGGTAAGCGCCTATAGCGTTCCCTCAGGCAGAGCATCTTTAAACAAATACCTGGCAAGGAGTCACTTGAGCCAGAACCCCATCCTGTCTCAGGCCCAAGGAGATTCCGAATCTTCAAGGTGGATGAGACTTCCAATGTCAGCTGACCTTCCTACCTCACTTAATGGTGTGCTGAGGCTCGGGGAGGGGTGGCCCATCCCAGCTCCTTCAGCTTATTAGGGGCACAGCTGGGTCTAAAACTGAGATCTCCATCAGGGCCCCAGGATCTGTTGATTGAACTGAAGGAACTTCCATGAGGTCACTTTTTATAGAGATGTGGGCAAAGTTACGGAAACCCACAGGAAGGTCCCCAGAAACTAGTGGCAGCAGGAAGCCCTGGCCTTCCCTAGGCCTGTGGTAGCAAAGGGAGCACCTAGTCTTAAAGAAGAACTCTGACACCAGGACCCTGGGGGAGATGCTACCTGACCCTTGGTTGTGCAGGGACACAACCACCACCAGAACTGTGGCACTGACGCAGGGAGGAAAGGAGGAAGAAATTCTCCAACTGCTCTCTTTCCTGTTCGCCCATCTCCTGCCAGTGCCTCCCATTGGGCAACCCCATCTAGAAGCCAGCTGACAGGGACGCCTGGGAAATATGGTGTGGAGAGCCCAGCCTCTGGAAACTTAAAAGAGGGAAGAAAATGGATCTGGGGGGTGGAAGTAAAGGTGGAATAATCAGAAGCCCAGTCTCCAGTTCCCCATTTACCATTCTTCCCGACATCATTTCTGCTAGACTCTGGAGATTTGGTAGAGTGGGTTGAGTTTAATGTTCTGCCCTGAACGGGAGGAAGCATAGAGGCCTCTCTCTTAGAAATAAAGATTTTTTTTTCTAGTCTTCCTTCCTGAAATGTAAATCCACAGTTAACTGCCAAGGTTTTTAAATTCATACATTTAAATTCCATTTTCTCTGAGTACTCCTGATTTCTTAGAGCTAAAGTCTATTAACATCCTTCTCATTTTTTTTTTCTTGCTTACATGTGGCCAAAGGATGACTTAGAGATTTTTCAGGGGTGTCCGGGTGTGGGATGGAACTTCCTCGTGTGATAGAAACTTGAGAACTGTATGGGGGAGCGTGACCTAGACACTTGCCTTCCCCGCTTATGGAAAATTTTTCCTGGTTCCTGAGCTCCCTACTGGAGCAAACCATAGAACGACAGCACAGAAACTGGAGGGAAAGTGAGGTCAAGGGGGGGTTCTTATTTTTGAAAATTTAGTTTTCTTTTAAAGCAGTTACCCGTTTTTAGTGAAAGATAATACCTGTAATTTACATAAGTGGTATTATACCTTACATATTGTTCATGAACTTGATTTTTTTTCATTTAATGATTTTTGAGATTTATTCTCATTGATCGATGCGTGTGCATTAATTTATTTCTTTGAGCCACTATGTAGTGTTCTAGTAAATGAATGAAGCAGTTTATGTCTACAGCTCCTCACTGACAGACAGAGTAGGTGCTTGTTAGCTTTGCACAGTGACATACAACGCTGCAGGGGGCGTCCTTATGCGTGGCATCTTGCACAGGTCTGGGAAGCTCCAGGGACAGCAGGGAAGAATGGGCAGTGGGGAGCATCGTTAGTCCAGTGGGCAGCAGAAATGCAAGCTTCTGTTTGGAGGTTCAGCAGCATTGATTGAGCATCTGTGTGTGTGGTATTGTCCTAGGAAGAGGTAAAAACCAAGGTGAGTGTAGAAAGCATAGGCCTTGCCCTTAATGAGCATAACACTTTGCTAAATAGAACAGTAACACAAAATAAATGGAAAAAAAGATTGTGACTTCTATAACGTAAGCACGACTGTAGGGGTAAGGAAAGGAATGACTGAGTCTCTTGGGGAAAACCTGGGAAGACCCCCAGCTAAAGCTACTGCTTGTCCTGGGACAGGGGAAGAGTACAGTAAGGAGCAGGTGGGGCAGAGGTACTGCAGGTGGAAGCAACAGGTGGATAAAGTCACAGAAGCAGAGAATTCAAGATACGTGCTGAGAGCTAAGTCAAGGGACTAGAAATTGAATGGAAAAGGTGCTAGAAGTGATGTGAAATGTGCAGCCAGTCAGCCTTCTTGCAGGTCTGGACTGCCACCCACTAAAGCTCATCGTGAGTTGTGCCAGTCATTTTTATGTTCACACATTTTTTTAAAAAAGGTTTATTTATTTTCTAGAAAGAGGAGAAGGGAGGGAGAGAGAGAGGGAGGGAAACATTGAATTGTGAGAGTCGGAGTGATCTGTTACCCCTCACACGCCCCCAACTGGGGACCTGGCCCGCATCCCAGGCATGTGCCTTGACTGGGAATCAAACTGGTAACCTTTAGGTTTGCAGGCCAGCACTCAATCCACTGAGCCACAGTAGCTATGGCTATACCCACACCTTAAAAAAAAGATTTTATTTATTTATTGTAGAGAGAAGAAGGGAGGGAGAAAGATAAGGAGAGAAACATCAATATGTGAGAGGAACATTGATCAGTGGCCTCCCACATATGCCCCAACCAGGGACCAGGCCTGCAACCCAGTCATGTGTGGGGTGACACTCAACCAACTGAGCCATGCTGGCCAAGGCCACACCTTTGTTTAAAAATTTCTTATTGAGGTCTAATTTGTTACCTTCTGTATTTTATGTATCCCCACTGGGTTTCCATTATTTCTTCATGGAATAAAATGGGCTAAAAACAGCAACGATGAGTAAATGCTTAAGTAATAAAAAGTAAGACATTTTGTCCATTACATTTGCCCTAAATTGGATCAGTCTTTATGTTCTTTTTGTTTTTCTTTTTTTTTGCAGTTGTTGTCATAGTGTGTAATGTATTAGTAATAATTGTAGTTAATTGCTTTTATTACACTAATTAAATGAGGCTCTTAAGGCTCATTACTACCCAGCTTTCTCTACATTATTCTTCCCTTTTCTAGAACCCTGCTGCTCAAGTGAATTTTTGAGTAATTCTTTTCAGCCATATAAAGAGAGTTTGGTACAAAGTTAAATGCCAAAGAACAAAAGCTGATTGGTCAGAAATGATTTACCAATAAACGCATTTTTAAAGAGTAGGAGTAGACTTAGGTTTATAGAAATGTATTTGGGTTTACCTGAAAACCTAGCATGGCAAAAACTGTTACTATCTCCTAGGACCAATAGGTTCTCAATAGGTCAGAAGTATCTCCTTCTGTCTTTTGGTATTTTAACCCCTTCCCTCAGTTTTAGCTGTGCTCATGCTGCCTCAATATAGACAATGTAATCAAATGTAAATGATGTGTACAACTTCTGAGACATGTTCTTAAAAGGAATCTGCTTCCTCTCTTTCTCTTGCTTCTTGGGAAGTGGTGGTGACTGGAACAGACATGTTGATACACAGACGGAAGCATGTTGGAGGCTGTCTGAGCTGCTACACCAGCCTGGAGACCTGAGAGTTCTAATGGAGCAGAGCTCCTTGTAGCCTTGGACTGTCTTTTTACTTCTGGTCTCTTAGAGAAATAAACTTCTGTCTCATTTAAGCAACCAAATGTTCAGGTCTTTTTTTATAGTAGCTTAACCTAGAACCTAACAAAAACATCTGGTTTAAAACAAAATCCTGTAGTCGGATCAAATACATCTTTTTAGAATAGATGGATATGGCAGGGTAGCAGGTCAGCAGACTTTATTTTTTAGGATCTTTTATAGATTTCCCCCCAATCTGAATACCTTTAGTAAAAATATGTTCTCGTTTTTCTACACTCCCCACCAAGCCTTATTTTCATTACTTGCATTTATTTATTTATTTACTTACTTACTTTTCTATCACCATTTATCCCCCCATATGCTCTCCTACTTCCAAACCTTATATTCTTACATCTAGTGGATTCACACATTTATATGATATACATTGGATTCACACATCTAACCTCCTGGCTCTTCTGGACATTTGAGTTCGTTATTCCTGAGAACAATCCACATAATATTTTTCAACTTGAAAACTCTCATTTATTATCCCCTTGTGATAATAAGCAGGGTATCTTTAACACGCTGTAGCCTGGACATGATAATGTAGACCAGATCATGTCACTTACATTCACTGGGGCTTGAAAATAACTGAGAGAAGTATTGTGCTCCTGGGACTATCTTGATATTTGGATAAATATGCCGAATCTATCTTACTCATGTTGCTGGGAGAAGTAGACAAGAAAACAAATTTAGTGGGGTTTGCCAAGGGGGCGGCGAAGATAAAACATGGCACAGCCCAGGAAGCAAAAGAGCCTCGGGATTATTTTTCACTTGACACCACATTTAATGAGATAGTGGTTAATGAAGCTTAAGAACTCAAATATTTCAACCCTTTAAACCAGCATCAAGTGAATCCAAAAAGAAGTGACTTTTTCTTCATAGAAGTGACTGAAAAAGAAGTGACTTTCTCTTCAAAGCTTATGTTCATCTTGCCTCCTGTCATAGCATTTTAGGAAGAACTGTGGATGTGAGGAAAAATATAGGTAGAGGCCTATGGGAACCCTGGGCAGACGGTGACCTTCAAGGCCCAGGAGGCCCAGGGGTTGTATTACAGGCAGTGACGTGGGTAGGGATAGAGCTGGGAGTCTCAAGTGGCTGACTGGGAATTGGAATTGGAAACCATAAAGTATGGAAACTACAAGTCAAAGTTAATATGAGCAGATGCAGCACATAAAATCCTAGAGTTTGGACAAACAATTGAGGCCTCAAGTCTCTGTGGAAACCCAACTTAGTGAAATTGGCATCAAAATGCCAAAAAAGCAAAGCTGTGTGGGCCATCTGCCTTGCTTTATAGAGACTTCTGTACCTAGAAAGGGGGCCAGCCCCCACTGGACTGGGGGAGAAGTGGGCGGAAGATTTAAAATGGTCTAGAGCAGTGTTTCTTAAACTTTGTTCCCGAATCACCAGGGATGTTCGTTCAAAACACAGATCGTTAGGCCCCTGTGTAAAGTGAATGAGGTAAAATATTATGGGGCTGAGAGAATATTTTAACATTTAATATTTTAATGAGTTTTTATTGAGTTCTGAGAAAATTTGAGAGTCAGTAGCAAGCAGTTGAGGCGATGTGGCTCCGAGAGCACTCATCTGCAGCGAGGCTCCAGGACACTCAATGTTCACAGGGCTCCTCCTATGCTCCAGGCACTGTGCACGGTTTTGGGGATACAGTGATGAACATGAACGTTACAATGAGGGGAGCAGAACAAGAAATGAAGGATGGCAATGCAATGTGACAGCGCTCTCTATAGTAGAGACAGGCGGCAGCTGCTATGGATCCCTGCGTAAGGGCGAGGGGAAAGCTTCACAGAGCAGCTAGCATTTGAGCAGAGCGTTCAAAGGTAAGCGCAGTTTCCCAAATAAAGAAGAGCCGTTCCAGCACATATCCTTGCGTGAAGGTGGCAGGTGCATTGGAAGGTGCATTGGATCTGAAAAGGGGCAGCTGGGGACGGTGAGCCCAGGGAAACCAGATCTTGAAGATGGTTTGAAGAATGACATGTAGAAGAATGGACCTTTTCATATTGTCTTGGGTTAATCTGAACAGTATGTGCATGAGTCTGTCTTTTGGAGGATCTGTGAGTCTGGTAGCAGAGGGTCTTTGTGGCCATGCTTCTTCCCTGGAAGGGGATACTGTAGTGAACAAAGGATGTGATGCCTGTCACCTCAGAGCTTTCAATCTGGTGCAGGGAGACAAAGTAAGCAAATATACAGACGTAGAAAGTAGGAAGGGCTACTACAAGAATAAATCAGGGATTTCTCTCTCTGGGAATATGGTCTGCTAGATTATTTGGACAAATCCTCCCACTGAAAACACATCTTGATAGTATGGAAGTGCTGACAAGTTGGTAAAACCGAGGGAAATTGGGAAGCCTGAGAGGCAAGAGAAACAATGCATTGCTCATTCTGGCAAACTTGAACTTGGGGAGGCAAACAGATGTTGAAGATCAAGTCTTCCCAAGTGGAGATTCTAAGAGGAGACTCCAAGCGGCTCCAGCCGCAGGGTAGGGTTGAGCCAGACTTCCCACTGCTGCCTGCTGCCTGTTCTCTCTTTGGCTTGTTGTTGTCGTTGTTGTTTTTAGATTTTATTTCTTTTTAGAGGGGAAAGGACGGAGAGAGAGAGGGCGAGAAACAGCAATGTGTGGTTGCCTCTCACAGGCCCCCAACAGGGGACCTGGCCCACGACCCAGGCTTGTGCCCTGACTGGGAATTGAACTGGTGGCCCTTTGGTTCGCAGGTAGGCACTCAATCCACTGAACCATATCAGCCAGGGCTGTGGCTTGGTTTTTATTTAGATCTTCCTCTGGATATCCAATCTTCTGCCAGTGAGTACATTTATTTTTAAGTTGGTCACCATCAGTTTCCTTCCTTTCAACCAAAGACTCCCTAGTCAGCACATTCTATTTCATGTTTTAGCTTTTTATATAGCAATCCTTTTGAACTTACAAAAGTCTTGCAAGAATAGCACAAAGAACTTTTTTCCCCCTGAATCATTTGGTAAGTTGCAGACCTGATACATTTACCCTGGAGTACTTTAGCATGTATTTGCAACATACTGGAAACTTCTCTCACATAGACATAATGCAATCATCAAAACCAGGACATTAACATTTATTCATTGCTGCTATCTAACCATCACACCCTATTTAAATTTCACCAATTATCAAAATAACATCCTTATAGAGAATCTTGTCCAAGATACTGTCTAGTATTTACTGTCATGTCTAATCTCTTTCAGTTTGGGAGAGTTTCTTAGTGTTTCCTTGACTAATATGACCTGATACTTTGGAAGATGACAGGACAATTATTTTGCAGGATGTCCCTCAAATTAGGTTTGTCTGAGGTTTCCTCTTGATTAGGCTCAGATTATGCGTTGGGGGCAGTGGGTTGTGTGAGGGCAGGAATATCACAGAAATCATGCTGTGTTCTCCTCGTAGCCCACCAGCTGGTACTTGATTTTGATTTGATCCAATCCTGGTGATGTTACCTTTGATTTCTCAGTGGTGTTTGCCAGGTTTCTTCACTATGAAATTTCTATTTTCTTCTGTCTTTTTGATTAATAAGAATTAGGTAAGGAGGTACTTTGAGATAATGTAAATATTCTGTTCTCACCAAACTTTCATCCACCAGCTTAAGGATCCATTAATGTTTCTTCGCTCAATTAATTATCACTTTGGTAATTGTCATGTAGTGATTTTCTAATTCTATTATTATTTCTACATTTATCAGTTGACATCATACCATAAAGAGTAACCTTTTCTCCTCCCCATTTGTTTATTTATTAATGTATATCATGAATTCCTGTTGTAGTCAGTGGGTTATGATCTCCTAATATCATTATTTATCTTGACACTGAAATGGTCCCAGACTTGGCCAGCAGGATCCGCTTCAAACTGGATCCTGTGTCCCTTTGACACATGCTCATTATTCTTTGAGCTCTTCCTTACTTTCCAGCTCCAGACCAATCTTATACATTCCCTGCCCATCCCTGAATCTGGTATTTCTGCAGGGAACACTGGTTCCTTTTATGGTAAATGGTATTTACAACCAATATTTGATCACCAGGTCTGCACATAGCTACACACACACACACACACACACACACACACATTTATTCCTGTTATCTCTCTAGGCTGAGACATATGCGTTCATGCTAATACTTCCAATTTTAATTCAACAGTACATTTGTAACTACCTTGTACAACAATAAGAAACTTGGTTCCAATTATCCTTAACATATTTAGTAGTTGGATCAACCCTCCCGGTTTGCTATCAGTCTCCTATAGCCGTAACTTTCTCCCACCACTGCCCCAAGCAGATGTTGTTCTGACCTTTCTCGGGCTCTAACACCTGACTCTGGGCTGCCATGGAGGCCCCCCCACCGCATAGACTCCCTCCTACCCCACCCAGGCTCCAGTGCTCCACATCAGGCCATGTTGTTATTCCTCAACCTGTGCGGGAGCCCTCAGCATCCCAGCGAGGCTCCAACACCTGCCGTTGACCATGACAGCACCCTACCCTCAATACACATGCCTGCCTTGCTTGGTTTATGAAATGGCTTTGGGTTGTATTATTTAGAAAGGCAAGGATGCATCCAGGAAGAGCAGTAATGTAGGAAGGCAGGCAGAAGCTGAAACTTTATCCCTGGGGATACTTAGAAAATGAGTCAACTAGGGAATAGTCATAGAAAAATTGTAAAAGTGGATGGTGGAAAAGAAGTGGGTACTTATTTAATGAAGCCTTGGAAAAAGTCAAGG
>PVJD01006943.1:0-90889 GCA_004026545.1 Mormoops blainvillei | reverse complement strand
CATGCGCTTCACGGGTGTGTTTCCATAATCCTCAAGTCATTCACAGAAAAAGGCAGTTTATAACTTAATTTTTTAAAATCATGTTTTCCTTTCTGTAAGACCACTTTTCATACCAAAGGAATTTTTTCCTAAATAAGCTTTAAAAGTCAACTTTACAGTTTACCTCTACCTTTTTCATTTTTAAAATAGAGCATTTTCTAGAGACTGCTTCCCAACGATGACCAGGAAGGTCTCTCCCTGGGCTCTCCGGAGCCCCGGGAGTCCTCCCCGTCCTCACGCAAATAGGCCTTCTGGGTGGTCTTCTGATTACGTTCACACGAAGAGGAGTCATTTTAAAACCGGGACAGTCACTGCCCATCACAACAAGAGAGAAGGCACCGCCCCAGCCACCGAAAGGAGACTCGATACCCCGGAGGGGACACCAGTGTGCCCAGCAAGCTATCCTCAGAGCTCCTGGCCCTGCAGAGAAGCAATTTCCCTGCCACTCTAACCCCGGCCCTTCAACCAATGGGACACTGTAGGGTGGGACAGAAGGAAAAGTTTTGGAAAGGGGAGAAATTTGGGCTCAAAATAGGAATTAAAAATTGATTACACTTAAATTGTAAGTTGGCGTTTTACTTTTTTAGGACTGTACCTGACGGGAAAGGAGCAGAGGGGGTGGCAGGCTCTGAGATGCTGCCAACCACGTGACGGTGGTCCCCAAGACACCCGCAGGCCCAGTGGGCTGGGAAGTGAGGGAATGAGGGGGGAGGAAGGAGGTGCTGGTGAAAGAAGTCATGTACCAGAGAGGAGAGGAAAGGCAGGGTGTACAGAGCTCTAGCAGGTGCTCTCACACGGTCTCTAGTTTCCGAGAACAAGATCGCAAAAATGAATGCTTCGAAATAACTTCCCCCACGATGTGACAGGGGAGGGAGGGAGGGAGGGCAGGGGCGCTGGGTGAGGCAGGGCTAAGCCTGGCCTGGGCCCGCCTGGCAGGCGCGCAGGCGCGCGCAGCTGCGCAGGTGGCGAAGGCGCCCCAGTGAGGGTAGACGGGGACCTCGCACTTCCCTGCACCCTAGATGCCAGGCCACATGTCACAGGGCTGAGTCTGCTCAGAGCAATGTCGGTGTTGTCACATGAAGCTGACTCGCAGTTTAGCTGAGGCCAGTCTGTTATGTAAATACACTTTGTATGTTCCAATTAACCATCAAAGTTTGCACCCAGCGGAAGAGAGGACGCCCCAGGCGTACAGAACATGGCCATATGGAAGTCCACAAAGCAGCCCTCCGTGATGGGTCCCAACGAACAGGCAATGACCTCTGGCGGCCCCAGCCCTCACAGCTAAACAGCCCAGATCTTCCTCACCCATCCCTGCCCTGCCCCAGAGAGAAACCTTCCCCGCCCAGCCCTCCAGCTGGGAGACCGTCTAAGGGTTCCGGGAGAGGTGGTACTGACCGGGCTGCCCGGTGAGCAGCCAGAGCCATGTGTTTGGCTGTGTTGGGGCCGACATGGTTGGACCCAGGCGGCCATGTCCCTGCAGAGTGTGTCGCAAAGGAGCAACCGAAGGTTGGAGAGCCCAGGGGACAGAGCCACATGGGGTCTCAAGGCAGAGAGGGGAAAGGGACGCATCACGGTGCCAGGTCTTGATGGAACTTCACGATCTTCAGGTGGTTTTCAGACTTGTTTCTGAGCCATAGGATCCATTATTCAAAAAAAAATCTTACTCAGAAGTGGACATATAAAAAAATGGAAGCATGGAGGTTAGGGCCGGAGGCCAAGAGTCTGCCCACAGCCTCCTTGTAGCCTCACTGGCAGCTCCTGATGGCAGCTCCAAGGGCTCTAGGGACACAGTGCACCCATGATCCAGTGTAATCGCCTCATTTTACAGGCGAGGTTCTGAGGCCCAGGGAGGTTAACTATCTTCCTCAAAACCCAATGCCTATGAACAGACATTTGCACCCACGCTGGCCCTCTGGTGAGTGTGGACATCAGGGATAGCTGGACCCAAAAGCCCGGGACACATAACCACGCATACCTGTCCCAGGGCCACGCACCTCACCACCCAAGGGGTAATGGACCCACTACCCAAGTTTGAGCCGAAATGTAATGTAAATGTTGCTACCAGGAAAAGCAAACCTTTGAATCTCCACCTCAAAAGGCAGAGAGAGGCCCTGGCCAGGTGGTATCGCTGGCTGGAGCATCATCCCATACGCCAAAAGGCCGTGGGTTCTATTCCCATCAGGGCACAGGCTGAAGGTTCAAGTGATCAATGTTTCTCTCACATCCACGTGCCTCTCTCTACTCCCCTCCATGTCCCCTTTCTCTCTAAAATCAATAAATATATCCTCAGTTGAGGATTTAAAAAAAAAACAACCAGCAGAGAGGGCAATGAGGCCAAATATGCAGAAACTGTTATTCTCTATTTAAAAAAAAAAAAGATAGATGTAAGTTCAGCACAGCTGAAATCTCAACTCTGTGCAAAGGGGACTGGCCTCTTTCAATACACAGATGTTTGGGTCATACTCAAAATATGAGAACTGCCTGTTCCCTCCAGCCCTCAAGACGCCACCTCGCCCTGTGACCTCGGCAGCCTCGTCCGCGTTTCAAGGCGGAGCCAACAGAAAGCACACCAGGGTTGAGCAAACAGCAAAAAAGGGCAAGGAGATGGGTCACCGAGGCTGTAAAAGAGGAATCTGTTTTAAATTGGGAAAAAATGCTCGATTCAGATGGCCCATTCAGCACACCGCCTTCCAGACTGGAAATATCCAAGAATCTTTGAACTTGAAAGTCTCAGAACCAACAGCTCAAAGTGCCGCAGCAGCAAAAGTGGAAAAAGCCACAGTATCCGGTTCTCTGTGGACGGCGCATCCTCGCCGTTGACCTAAAGCACACTTAGCCTGATTCATGGTCTCAACTCGCTGACTCCGGTGAGGCTACAGAGTTGTGTTACTAGCGTGGCTTGTAACACTGAAATCCAGCAGCAGGACGGCCCCGAATGGACTTTAGATGCAAATCAGGAAGAAGTCAACCCAAGGCAGGAAATGGCATGGCAGCCTGTAAGAGGGTCCCTCCACAGGCATCCCAAGGCCACGAAGTGAAGGGAAAACAAGCCTAATTGTTTTACCAGCTGTTAAAAGAATAATGAAAAGAATCAAAAACAGTTCTGTAAGAACAGAGTGTGACACAAAGCTTGCCACAGGCGAGGTGAGGGTGCGACTCGTATGAACGGTAACCGTGCCAATGCCGTGCACGTGTGGCTCCCCAGGGAATTGGAGGAAATGGACAAAGTCAGGTTCCACTTTGGAAACTGCCACCCCAGCTGCAGAACCTGGCGATGCCACCTGCAGTGACACCTTTCCACAGGCAGTGACTAAAGGGTCAGAGACTCTCAGACGGATGGAACTTACCCACACATGTCCCCTCTTCCGAAAACCGATAGCCCTGCACACACTCGCAGCGGAAGGTCCCAGGGTGGTTATTGCAGACAGCATGGCTCCCGCACACCGAGGGCTGTTCTGAGCACTCGTCGATATCTACAGGGAAGTTTTTAAAAATGAAGACTTGTTTTAAACCTCTTCACATCACTCCACGTAATGAAATAGGAAGTGCTTTCGCCTGCGAGTGGACCTAAACCCAGGCAAAATCCCAAACCTAGTGGTGTTGAGTTTTTTGAAAATATACTGCAATGAATGTTTCTGTGAAATGATTCAGACACGAGATCTCAGGCAAGATGTTGGCTCTGGGAACAGTCAGGAGGTTATGGAACGGAGCCCTTCCCCGGGCGGCCGCTTCCGCCAGCCGGAGCAAGGTGGAGAGGGGGTTTGTTGAGTGTGGACCCCCCCGAGCTCACCCCCAGCAGCTGCGCCGCCAGCAGGGGAGGAAAGGCCCACTCTGGCTCCCCTGCCCCTGCTCCACAGCTCACAGGACACAGCAGCACAGATGTCTGGACGCAGGGTGCAGACAGCAGGGCCCCGAGGCTTCCGACGCCACTGCCAAAGGACAGGACAGCACCCTGGGAACATTTCCAAGCTCCATCCACTTTAAAAAAAAGCTGCGGGAAGCTTTATGGACAGGGACTTTGTTTCAAAAAAAGAGGGCTCTCGACCCTTACAGCCTATCTGGGGGACCACGGGCAGTCAGGGTGTGGGACAACCTCTACCTTCACGCAAGTCTGCACATAGGACCCGAGCTGGTGACGCCTGGCAACTTCCCCTCCAATGTCTCATGGTCCTTACGGTTTGGAAATTCTTCCTAAAGTCTAATTTAAGCCCCTCTTCTCCAAGTTGAGGCTAGGACTTAAATTCTTTCTCCAGTGAAACAGTGAGTTGGTGACAACTGTCTCTTAGAAAACATTACAAAACCCGCTTGACAATTACTGTTATCACTCAGTATCTGGTCAAGCACTTCTCTGGGGAGAGACATCCTTTCACATAAATCATTCTCTAATCCAACAGGAAAATCCTGGATTATTCATGTAATTAATTACTACTACCTTTTGACTTTTTTTTTTTTTCAGAGTAGCTACTTTTCACCTATTTTCAACAACTCTAAGTTTCTCCAATTTGTCCCTCCCAAAGGCCAGGCCCTTTGAGAGAGCAGTGTCGTGTCGACATTAAATGCTGTGCAGTCTCAAGTTACTCTCTGAGAAGATTATCCAAAACTATCCTTACATATGCCCACGTGAGAAATATATGGAAGCCATTCTGCCAAGCACCAGGGCTCTGCGATTCAACTGGCCATCGTCTCCAAATTCCCATGGAAAAGCGCCCACCAGCCTCATGGGTGTCACCTGTCATCATATCAGTGCTGCACACGCTGAATCACATGGGCTCAGACTTACTCTCCCCTAAGGCCCTCTCCAGGCCCAAATAATACATGAAGTGATCTGCTTAATGCAATTTCCTATCAACAGCCTAGTGTTCTTAGCGCATTAACACTTTGAGGCAAGTTCCAGTGACCCAGGACAAAGCGTGGCCTCGCTGGGAGTCAACCCACATTCCATGGTGCTGATCTGCCAGAACGAGGACTAACCACAGGACACAGGCAAGTTCACCTGTCTGGTTGGGTGAGGACACCAGAGAGTTTTCTATGACAGTGGCAGATCACGTCAAGCACGGCCAGTCATGCCTTGAGAAGTGAAGCAAGCACTCCCATGTTACCAGCTCAGGCTCGGAGAGTGAATCAGTGGAGACTGGGGTTCAGCGGCAGCACGTGGGGGTGTCTCCATGCTTCACTACTGTTCAGGTGGTTGATGAAGCTGGAGCAGGGCTCCGTAAAGACTAAGGAGGTATACAGTCCCACTGGAGAAATGAGGGCACCCCCACTCAGGGTGCCCCCCACCATCCTCTTGGCCCTGGGCGGCTCCGCTCTCACACACACAGCATCACGCTGCTTCAGCTGCCCTGAGCCACTGCAGCCACCCACTCGAGGCTGTTGGGCTCTTTGGGTCATACTGGGGAACTCTGATCTGAGCTGAGTAGGAACTATACCCCCTCCCAGTGGTATGTTACATGGAAGATAAGACTCAGATCGAATGCTCCCAGATGTACAAAGTTATCAGTAAGCTCGCTAAACAACTATATAAACAACTGTTCCTGTTTCACCCTGACGCAAATACAGTAACACAGGATAGAACCTTCATGTTAAATCAGTGTGCCAAGCTCTCCCTTAATGGGAGGCACGGGATTCCAGGCTTAAAGCACTGTTCCCAAATTCCAAAGCTGCGGGGTTCACTAAATGCTTATTCCCCAGTCATTAAAGCGGGTTGCTCATGGCTCTGGCCAAACATACATGTGTACATCCCTCATTTCACTGGGGAAACCGCTTCCTCATGTTCATTAGCGAGCCCTCTGGCGCAGCTGAGGTAGACAGGGCCCTGACGTTCTCGCACTAGTTGCCTCTAACGTCTGGACTCTTCACTGAGTCAGGAGTCATCTAAGTGCCCCTTGGTAGCAGATGACAATTTAATAACAAACCCGTAAATATCAGGCTATGTGAAAATATTTGAAATTTAACTATAAATTCAACAAGAAGACAGCATAACATACACACTGGAGTCACAGGTTTGAGTTCCAATACTGTCAGGAACTCACTTTAACGAGCCTCAACTTTCCCATCTATAAAAAGAGGAATGGGCCCTGGCTGGTGTGGCTCAGTGCATCGAGCGCCGGCCTGTGAACCAAAGGGTCGCTGGCTTGATTCCCCAGTCAGGGCACATGCCTGGGTTGCAGGTCAGATCCCCAGTAGGGGGCGCGCGGGAGGCAACCACACACAGATGTTTCCCTCTCTCCCTCCCTTCCCCTCTCTGAAAAAATAAATAAAAAATTTTTTTAAAGGAATGGATTTCCCACCCAGTAGGATGACCATTATCAAAAAAAACAAACAACAACAACAACAACAACAACAAGAAAAACCCCGGAAAGTAAGTATTGATGAAGATGTGGAGAAAATAGCCCTTGTATGCAACTGATGGGAATGAAAAAATGGTGCATCTGCTGTGGAAAACAGTATGGTGGCTCCTCAAAAAACCAAGCATACAGTTACCCCATGATCTAGCAATTCCACGTATGCATACAAACCCAAAGGAGTTGAGAGCAGAGACTCAAATAGATATTTGCACAGCCATGCTCACAGCAGTATTATTCACAACAGCCAAAAAAAATGAAAGCAACCCAAGTGTTCACTGACGGATGAATGGATTTTAAAAATGCAGTATATCCTTACACTGTAATATTATTCAGCCTTAAAAAGGAACGAAGTTCTGACACACGCTACAACGTAGGCGAACCTTGACAAAGTTATGCTGAGGGAAATAAGCATGTTGCAAAAGGGCAATTACTATACGATCCCACAAATACGAGGCCCCTAGAACAGGCAAATTCATAGCAGGTAGAACGGTGGCTGCCAGGGGCTGGGGGCAGGGGAACCGGAAGAGGTTCCACGCGAACAGATCTTCAATTTTGCGAACACCAAGAGCTCTAGAGATAGGCGGTGGTGATGGTTGCACAAGGTGACTGTACTTAATGCCGCTGAACGGCACACTTAAAAATGGTTAAAGGGTAAATTTTATATATGTGTATTTTACTGTAGTTAAAAATAATTTTAAAGAGAAAGAAATGACTGTCTCATTACGGTTGCTGAGTTAAATGAGACGGTGTCTGTGGAGCGACTCACACCAAGGAACCTGAGGACTTTACTCTCCGAGGGGCTTCCCTTCACACCTGCGAGGCGTGTGCCTTACAGACGCCGCTCTGCTGCTCGGAGTCCGTGCGCTGCAGCCGGTGCAAAGACCGGCACAGCGACCCTCGCGTTGCGAGGGGACACCCGGGGCACGCCACCAGTGCTCACCTCCAGAGTCGCGCCCCTCCTGTGGCGGCGATCGCATTCCAGGGTGTAGCCCACCCTGCTCCAGTCTCCCTCCCCCCCGCACCCCCCGTCAGAACCGAGGCTGTACCATAGCAGGTGACCCCGTCTCCTCGGAAGCCGATGGAGCACTCGCAGGTGAACTGGTTCCCGGGGCCGGGCCGACAGGCAGCGTTGGTGTCGCACCCGTGCGTGCCCACGTAGCACGGGTTCTGCAGGGCGTCCGGGGAGCCTTCTGCGAGGACAGAGACATTAACCAGGGAGTCCTCAGACATGCCCGCAGGGCCCGCCCCCACGAGGGAAAGGCAGGGCCCGGGCCATCAGAGCCACGGGGGCCAGGGCCGCCCGGGCGGCAGCCATGCAGGCGCTTCCCCCGGAGCATCTGCCCAGCCAGCATCTCCGCCACGTATTGGCCGTAAGGCGATTTTGCCGTAAAAAAGACAAAATCACGACACAGAAAAGAGGAACATTAAGGACACCCTAAAATTAAAAGGACCTATTGGGAAATACAGACTATGTGGACTACATCTGAACCTGTGCTGGTTCGCACACCACTGGTGTCTGGGGTGGGACCTAAGCGCTTGCTGGCTCCTCGGGCCGCCTCCCTCTTGCTCCCCAGGCCCTTGTTCCTAAACAAGAAGCCAGCAACCTCGGGGGCGAAAATCGTGCCATCTGGCAGAAGTGCTAACCGCCTTAAGACCACCACTGTTTAGCTTCTCTCTCCCACCGAAAAGCCCGCGGAAGAAGGGAGCACGCAGAGGGAGCCTTTTGCTTTGACTCCAAAGCCATTACTGCACGCACGGGGGTCCTCGCAGTCGCAGTGCGTGCGGCAGGTTGGAAAGCGGGTTACCTCTTTTTGCAGTACTGCTGCTGTCTGGTCAATTAGGTCTACAGTGACAATGTTTGCTGCAAAAATACCGAGCAGGACACTGGACGCTTCAGGGTTGCAAACCGCATCCCTCGGCCCACGCCTGCTTAGTGAATCAACTTTCACTGTAAACTGCTGCACCCGATCGCTTGCATTTGGTCTACGGCTGCTTTTGTGCTGAGACTGCGACAGACACTGGATGGCTGTTGGCAAAGCCTAAAATAGTTGCGATCTGGCCATTTCAGCAAAAAAGGCGCCAACCCCTGATGTCTAAAGCTGCAGTTGTCAAAGGAAGGAGAAGACACCGTCCCTTCTTCTGCTCCATGGAGCTAGACAAGGACGAACATGATCAGCTGGAGAAATGACCTGGGTGTGGCAGGAGAACCAAAATAACTGAGAAGGAGAAAGGCCTTTAATGCCTGGACCCCAAATATGCAGAACCGCTGGGGCGTAAAGACTGGGACCGTATGAAATCTGACACAGATGTCACGGTAGCCTCCACCAAATGCCAGCTCCTTCCACGCAGCTTCCAGAAGCACCCACAATGTGCCAGCACGGGTCAGTCTGTGGTAGCCTGTGTGCCTGGCTTTCATCAGGTTTTATTTAGATTTCCTCAGGCCCTGAGCACACATTCCTTTTGGGGTGGGGTATTAGAGTGTTTTAAAAGCCCTGCCAAAGCCAGCTGCAGCCTTAGATGGCCGGCTCTGTAAGATAACTCACAGGTGAACACCCTTTGCTCCCTGCCAAACAGAATAATGAGGAGGACTTATGTTAGCTGAACACAGAAGGGTAGGCTTTCTAACAATCAGAGATAATAAGACTTTTTTTTTCTGCTAGGAGACATTTTTGCATAATTTTCTTCTTACTGAGACTAAGAGACCAAAACAGTACGTCACAGCACAGAAGCAGACGTGCAGGCCCACGATGCCCAGGCTGTGCTGCCATCTCTTACCCCGCACGGGCCCGATGGAGTTGCTCAGAGCGTAGCGCAGGATCCTCTCCTCCTGGTTGTACAGGACAAACACACTGTCCACTGAGAGCTGCTGGGTGCTGGGCGGGGCCAGCCTGGAGGTGTCATGCACACACTCCTGGAAGGTGATGGTCTGGCGCCACTGGTAAGTGTGGACGCTGGAGGGGGCAGCACTGTCCCGTGTAGGCTCTGTCACGGTGTACTCGCGGGTGGAGGAGGAGGTGATCACTGGAGGACAGGAGGGACACAAGGCAGGGAGACAAAGGAGACAGCATGAGGATGCAAGAGGCTTCATCCAGGGCTTCAAAGCCATCAGCAGCCTCCCCTGCCACAAAGCTTCCGGAGGAGACAGCAGGTGGAACAGGTAAGACTTTATTTCTACACAGAGACTCCTTCTGCTACCTGGATTTCCCATACTACTACTGGTATTATTTGCATCAGTACCATTTGTGGCTTTTTCCCATCCAGTGCTTCTCTGTAAGTCCCTAAGATGCCCAGAAACCAACCTAAAGATTGAGGTCTGCTGGAAAGAGCACACTCGCGGAAGGAGATAGATCTGAAGTCACACCTCGCGCCATCACTCATGACCTGTGTGATCACAGGCCAGTTGCTAACTTCTTTAGCCTCAGTTTCTTTTCCAGCATAGGCTGGGGTGAGGATGAGATGATGTACATAAAGTTTCTGGAGGCGAGCACATTAATAGTATTAAGATGAACTACTACTTACGGACCAATCACAGTGCTAACTGCTTGAAATGATCTCACTTAGGATTCAATAAATAGTGGTTACTATGTATAACTCTAGATTAAGCAATTCACTGATATTTTAAAAAGAAGCCATTAAATGGATTTCAGTAGCCAATTCCTGACAAATTTTTAAGTGCTGGGAGCAAACCTCAAAGGAGAAGAGAGACAGTCTTTCCCACTCAGAAGAGAATTGGCTTTTCACCCCTACCATGAAACCCTCAACTTCCTATTAAAAAAAAAAGTATAAAAGACTCTTTATATTTGTGTGCTCTGCTGTAGTTCAAAATAAAGCCAGAGGATAAATAAAAGATTAGTGTAAGCTGCCTCTCGTCCAGCTCCCACGTGCTGGGCTGCCAGAAACACCGTCTGCCGGCAGGACAACTGCAGGCTGGGGTCCTGCTGTTCATCCCACCTGCTCGTCACCCGCCTCAGCCTAGGAGAGCCCATCAGGCCACAGGGCCTGGGAGACCGGTACAGCCTTTCAAATGGCACTTTAATAAGAGCCTGGAAAAAGTTATTGTTTGACTCGGCATTGCTGTTTCTGGGAATTGAGTCTTAGAAAAGAATCAGAAGTTGGTCAAGATTTATGATGAAGATGGTCATTTCAATTCATTATGAGAAGGGGAAATTAGGAACAACCAAGTTTTAGAAAATAGAGTGGTTTAAATTAATGGCCATACAATAGCATCATATAAATTCATTAAGAAGTATTTTCAAAGCCTACTTAATAAAACCATAAAATATTCATGATTTGACTTAACTGGGAAAGTGAAGATATAATAATGTGGTATGATTGCAATTTTATTTAAATAAAGAGTATATACCTGATTGTAGATTATATAGTAGTTTTGCATCAGTGTTAAATTTCTTGATTTCAATCACTGTACTGTGACCATGTAAAAGAATGCTCTTGTTCTTAGGAAAACACAGGAAGTATTTCGGGGATAAAGGATCATGCTGTCTGGGGGAAGGGGTTGGGGGTGGAGAGATTAAGTCAAAAAGAAAAAGGACTCACGGTCATGGACAATAGTGTGATGATTATGGGGGTGCGGGGTGGGGGGCAGTGGAGGTGGAAGAGGGTATGGGGGGAATAAATGATAATGGAAAAAATACAATTAAAAAAAGAAAAAAGGATCACAATGTCTACAACTTTCAAAATACACACATATATATGCAAGAGAGAAAACGACAAATGTGGCAGGACGGTAACTGATGAAGCAAGTTGGGCACATGGCGTGTGGGAATTGTACTATTTTCAACTGTTATGTAAATTTGATATTATTAAAAATAAAAAGTTAGCCACGGCTGGTGTGGCTCAGGGGATTGAGTGCCAGCCTGCGAACCAAAGGGTCGCCAGTTCGATTCCCCAGTCAGGGCACACCCCTGGGTTGCGGGCCAGGTCCCCCACAGGGGGCGTACAAGAGGCAACCACACATGGATGTTTCCCTCCCTCTCTTTCTCCCTCCCTTCCCCTCTCTCAAAAAAAAATAAATGAATAAAATCTTTTTTAAAAAATTAATAAATTCTAAAGACTATGTTAAGAAAAAAATTTAAAAATAAGTTAACTACATATAGCTGTATAGCACAATAAAACTATGTTACTATATTTTGAAATTATATACACTGAGATAGTATGTATGTTGGGATGTTTTTTACATGTACATACACACACATACACACACACACTAGGGAAAAGGCTGAACGGAAATACATTTAAATTTAATAAGAATTACGTCCTGGTTTTGCGACTCTAAATTATGCTTATTTTTGTGCTTTTTGTGCTAAACTCTCTGGAGTGAACATGTACTGTGTCTGTTGTTGGGGGACAGCTGACTTTACGGAGGTATTGCCCCTGGGTTTCCCTCTCCGCAGCCTAGGGGACTGCAGCAGCTCGGGCTGTCACAGCAGTGGCCCGGAGCCCGAGGAGGGAACAGGCTCTCCCCTCACCATCGCGGGAGTAGTGGTAGAGCTCCATGTAGGGCTCGATGTGCACTGAGGAGCCAACCGAGATCTCCGGCACGTGGCCCTCCAGCTCCGTATCGATGGTCAGGTGTCCATGCTCGTCAATGCCGCTGAACCGCTGCTTGATGACCAGCTTGCCCGGGTGCCCCACGAAGGTCACCTCAGCCTGGCGGGTGAACTCGCCCCCTGGAAAGCAAAGTTAGTCCATCACCTTGCCATCAGGGAAGCCACCCTTCTGCCCACCCTAGGCTCCCACTGCTGGTCATCAAGGTGATGGGACCACACCTCCTCTGCAGGTGCTTCAGTCTGGTTGGAGGAAATGGGGCTGGTGACACCTGAGGACAGAGCGGGGACATCCATATGGCCCGACTAAGTCACACACAGAGAGCAGCTGCTTCCCAGCCACAAACCAGCATCCAAGATGGGACGGCTCAGGGGTTGTGCTGAAAAAGCAGGAGACCAGGGTTGGACACCCGACCGTGCTAGGTACTGGCTGGGTGAACTGAAGCCACTGAGCCTCCGATTCCTGATGATAAAAAGGGATATACTGTATCTTGTGGAAACAAGGTGAGATAAAGTGTGTTCCACAGCGCTCTGCTGGATGTCAAGTGCTCCAACATGATAGCCAAGTCCTGGCCAGGATGGGTGCTGCTTCTTCAGGGCGAATCGTCAGCATTACCAGAGCCACCCCAGGAGCACACCCTAGGGTGCTGGCTCAGAGCTCCCCTGGGCTGTGCAGGGCAGCAGCCCAGACAGGCAGGGAAGGCACTTCCCCTCTTCCTGCTCCCCCTCTCCCACGTGTGCCCACCCCCACTGCGGCGGGGCATGGTCGGCACGCCACAGCCCGGGGCGAAATCAGCTGGCAGCCCTTGAGATAAGAATGGTCTTTACATTTGTAAATATTTTTTTAAGTCAAAAGAACAATATCTTGTGACATGTGAAAATCACATGGCACTTAAATTTCAGTGCCCACTGATTAAGTTTTATTGGAACGCAGTGACGCTCATCATCTGTAGCTGCTTTCTCTCTACAGTGAACAAGCGGAGTGGTTGGTGCAGAGACCATACGTCCTGAAGTATTTAGGCAAAGCTTAAAATATTTACTATATGGTCCTTTGCAGAAAAAGTTGACAACTTCTGCTTTATAGCAGCTTCCGGGCGATATCCAGCTGACAACACAGGTGCCTGGGCAGCTAAGAACCATCGCAGCAACAGAGATCTGCCCTTACAGGCGCTGGTGGAGACGCCCTAGCCCATGGAAGTTGGTGGGTGTTACAAAGCCTCACCCCGTGGAAAGCTGTGTGGGGCGGGGAGGGTCTGTAAGTCTGACTTAAAGCTCTGCTATGTCTACAAAAGAATGTGGACGTGACTATAACACTCGGATATATATGCCTGAGGAATAGGGAAAAAAAATTATGCCATAAATTAGATATCTGATGGGTAGTTTCACCCCTTTTCAAATAGATAGCCTCTCCTTTCTTACAATGGCCACACTATAGGAAGTTGATGGCTGTGGTCTGTGACCGGGAGGGTTATGGTGTACAGTCTAGAGACCCTGCTTTCAAGCTGTACATGGAGCTCCAGCGAGGCTGGATGGTGGGGAGAGGGCTGCGGCTACGGACCTGTGCCCCAGACAACAGGCTCTAGGTCCTGCAAGCGGCCAGAGGTAAGGGCTCTCCAGTTGAGCAACCCCCAAGAAAGGGCGTCCAGCACACACAGGTGGGCGGAGCATGAGGGAGGCAGCCAGTACCCTCAGGGACTGTCCCCCCAACCATCTGCCCTCGCGTGCCTGCTAAAGGCTGAGCTCTCCCTGACAGGGCCCAGCCCCTGAGAAGCTGCAAGAAGACTCAGGCTTCCCAGCTCGTGAGGAACGTGTCTCCAGCTGGGAACAACAGGTTCCTTTCTTCCCAGCAGACACTGAGGAAATGTTGAACCAGTTTCAGATCAGTTTGGACTGCGGAGCCTGCTAGATACGCAGGAGGAGGCCCTGGGAGCCCCACCCCTGGGGTCGTGAGCATATATGGTGGTATCACCTGCCCTGCTGGGGACTTCTGAATCCCGGGTCCAGACACAGTTCTAGGCAGTCTTAGTTAATACGCATGAATGACAAAATACTGATAATTTTACCACAGCATCTTATTCCCAGAGCCACAAAATGTTCATCCCAAGTTATTGGTTGATGCTAGATTCCTTCCTATTCACCCCCAGGTCCCCTGTGTCCCCTGATTTTAACATCTGGGGTACGTACCCGTGATGCTGAACCCGTTCCTGTATCCATCTTGCTCCACTGCAAACATCCATCCAATGATACCACCGATGGGGGCCAGGGGGAGCAGGGAGTAGCCGACGGTCTCGGGGATGGTGCTGATGGCTGTGTAGGAGCGCCCGTCGCTTGTCACCACGTAGGAGTGCAGGTCTGTGTTCTCAAACACAACCGGGGCTGGGCTGCTCCCCACGAAGATCCTTCCTTTCACCTTGCCGTTAACTCGCTGTGGGGAACCTGAGCAAGAACCAAAGGAAGAAGCCAGTCTTTCACAAAAGGATAATATGTCTGGTAGACATATCTGATAATATGTCCCTGCAGGGCAAAGTGGCAAAACTTCCCAGGGACGGAGCACCCACGCCCGCGTGTGGAGCCTGAGACACTCCTGCCTCCCGCCTCTGCTTCCCACGCTGTCCGACGGTGGACAGCACGACAGGGGCTCCAATGGGAGCTGTGTGTGACAGGGGGACTTCAGGGGCACAAAAGGTGATCTCAGGAGAAGAAAGTATCATGGGTGACCTAGAATTAGGGACCATAGAACCAATCACTTTGAAGAGTGTAAGGAATAGAATTAGTAATGTCACTGGAACAGGAGGGCTGAACGGGACGGCCCTGGGAATCTGGGGCCTTTGGTTATCGGCCCCATAACACCTTAAGCGTCTCTGGCGGCAATACAGTGCTGTCCTCCAGGTCAGGGCTGCCAGTCTAAGTCCTGGAGCTTCCTGCAGCCAAAGCCAGCACGCTGGGCATGGTGGGCAGGTGGCCATGGCTGCACCAACGTGCCCCCGGATCTGCACCTGCTTGTGGATGGGGTGTGTCCCATTCAGACAACTGGGACCGATGTGAGATCCACTACGGCAAATTTAAAAGCTTCCTTCGTATATTGCCAAATAGTGTATACAGGATATTATTTTTGTTTTAAAAGTTATGTTAACAAAAATGCTGCCTTATCCCTGGGTGGAAATAATCTGAAGAGATGTACACAAAACTGCTCACAGTGGGTAACTCGGGGAGATACGGTGGACTTTTGTTTTCTACACTATACGTCTCTATAGTGTTTGAATATTTATAACTTGCATGTACGTGTTGTTAAATCAGGAAAAGATAAGCTCTAAAGAAATTCAGCTGCTCTTGTATTTGAGTAAGAAAACTGAAGGCTGCCATCTGACCTCCCTCACAGAAGACTCTGCTCTTTAAGAATAAGGTTTCATTGTGGATTCTCAGCAATTCCAGCTCCTAGGTGTATACCCAGGAGGATAGAAAACATATGTCCACACAAAGACTTGCACACAAACGTTGCTAGCCACATTAATCATGACAGCCAAAACGGGAACCACCAAAGTGCATGTCCGTGGGTGAATGGAAACAAATGCAATGTATCCACAGCGTGGGATACTGCTTAGCTGGGAAAGAGGAATGATGCCGACACTCACCAAAACATGGATGAGCCTTGAAAGTATTATGCTGAGTGAAAGAAGCCGAACATGAAAGGTCACATATTGTATGATTCCATTCACATGAAGTGTCCAGAACAGGAAAACCCACATTGACAGAAAGCTGCCAGGGACCAGGTGACTTTGGGGAACCAAAAAGGACTGCTAACGGATATGGGGTTCTGTCCAAAGTGATGAAGATGTTCTGAAGGTAGGTATCGGTGAGAGTTGTACACCTTAGCGAATATACTAAAGACTACCAAATTGTGTACTTTAAACAAGTGTGTTAATTTTATCTTTAAAAAAAACCTAAGAGGTAAACCAGTCACCTTGGACTGTTCAGGGTTTGAGGTAGATTAAATTCCATCTGTTGTTGAGTGTACACCTCTTGTTTTCTTCTGAGATTAGAAATTATGAGGGACACGGCTTTCACACCCAATCCCCACCCGGCCTCGGCAGAGTTTTCTGTGTACTCAGTAAAGTTGCTGAATAACCCTAGATAGACGGCCTGCACCTGGCCATCACCACCTCGTCCTAAAGGCCTTTGGCTCCTTCGGTGGCCAAGCGGCTAACGGCGACTGATGAGTGAAAGTTACGTGACACATGGAGCATTTTGGCACACAGACTGTCATGCCAGACTGATACGGAAAAGCTGTGTTCCCAAAACAATCACAGAGACAAGCAGGAAAACCAAGTTAAGGAAACCAATTTTTTTCAACCAAACTTTGAGCTAGAAAAATGTGTCAGAGTAGCAAGAATCCAACAAATATTTAAACCACGAAACTCTTACAGGGCGTGTATACAATGTTAAAATGTGGGGCGGGGTGGCTTGTCATAGCTGAGCTGGTTGCCAAACACACTGCTCGGCATTTCCAGCTCTGACACTTGGCACCGGAGGAGCTGAGACTGCTCTGCGAGAAGGAGCTTTTGCCACGGCCCTTGGAAGCTTCTCCCTGATGTAAAAAGCCAAGCCTAAAACAAAGAGGCACAGGCTCACTGCCCCTGAGGCGTGTGATTTGGGAGAAAACAGAAAACACACTTATAGAAGTTAAAAACATCCCCTCAAATTAACATAACTATACAAAAATTTTTTTCAGTGCCAAAGTTAGTCTTTAACAAACCTCACTTTATCTAATTGGACTCAGAAGGAAAGGTTTTTTGTGTGTTTTTTTTTAGTAAATTACAAAACTGATTTAACTATAGCTATGGCAGGCGATCTAAAAAACAGGAAAATTCTTCCAAGTTTAATTTGTGAAGAATTGAGTTTCCTCACTAAAAACACTAGGAAAATGAGCTGTGACAAGTGAGGTGATTTATGGTATGGGTTTTGTTGCTTTTGTTTTAAGTCACGTTCATGGCCCTGGGCCCTACGGCTCATTCTGAGTAAACTGTTATCTGGAGCCTCCAGACTTTCATGACCGTCTGAGCATCTCTGAGCACTGAGACTGCCCAGACTTTTGGGAGCAGAGCTCAGAAGTGACATCAGCCCACAGCTGGGTCCGGCATGGAGTTCGCCCCACAGTGGGGTCGGTGCTCTAGAATCAACTGTGGTCACCTGCCCACTCTGCTATCACGAGGGGCAGGAGGAAAGGGCGACTCTAGGGGCCGGGTAAGACCTCGCCCACCACCTACGCTGGTCTCCAGTTCACCGTGGCCCTGCTGGGGTTTAACCACCGTTCCACAGCCAGGCCTGTAAGCAGTGCCCACCCAGAGGCTTGAAAGAAACTGAGGACAACGAAAGGCATCAACAACTCCTGGTCCAGGCTGCCTAGTTTCCCCACACCAGCCTCTGTGCGGCCCCTGCAAGCAGCTGTGGAGATGGACCCCCAGTGGCAGCCATTTCTGAGACGGAGAAACAGCACCAGAGAGAAAGGGGCCTCCCAGAGGACCCCCTCCGCAGCCTGAGAATGACCAGGATGAGAGCGTAGAGGGCATGAATGTCATCTGGGTAAAAGCAGCAGTTCAAAACAAGCAGCGAAACAAAACTCTGCCCCTCCCTTCTCCCCTCGAATGAACACAGGAAAGCGGGTACCTCTAGCAACACATTGCCGGCCATTCCCCATGTAGTCGGTGACACAGGTGCAGCAGAAGCCGGTGGCGAAGTCCCTGCATTCTGCGTGCACGGAGCATTGGTGTCTGCTGTTGGCACACGTCGGGCGGGAATCCGTATTGTAGCTGAAAACTGCGGAGAAAACCCAGCGCATCTGTAAGTGCGTCGCAGGGCTCAGGCCCTGAACGGTGCATACCGGGCAGGCACCCCCCGCCTACCCCCTGCCTGCAGGGTGAGCTCATATCTGCGGACGGAGGCGGTTCAGGGACAGGACTCCCAGCCAGGGGCTGCTTAAATGGTGTGCTGGCTCCATTACTCAGACCACCAAGGCTTACGGGGCTGAAAGGAGTGTGGAAATCACAGGGGTGACTTATCAAAAAATACTGCAATCGAATCTACTCGGGATCACTGCAGCGACACTCGGTCACTGCACCCCGATACCAGTCTTCCCGTGGCATCCCTCTAACGCTCTCAGGAGCTCTAGCTTCACATTTCAGGGAAAGCTTAATTTTTTTTTTTTTACTACTTTTTTTTATTGTGGCAAAATTATGTAACATAAAATTTGTCATTTTAATGATTTTAAAGTTTTTTGAAACCTTTTTGCCCTTCTCCCAGGGGGATAACTCAGAAGCTCTTATTCTCAAAAGCTGATTAAAAATAATTCCTCAGTCATATCTGCTCTAAAAGCCTTTCACTCCGGTTCAACTTATTAGAATTAGGAACTAACACTCATTATACTTAATAATTGAGAGGAAATTAATTTGGAATGAAGCTCAAAAGCTCAGGAGAGAATGAACTTTCAGAGGGGACAGTGGTCCAATTTACAATTATTGACTGTTAGAAGTGAAGATAAAAGCAAAGTTTAACCCAGGAAGATTCAATTAGTCCTACATGCTCAGAAGGGAATTTCCAGTATGTATAAAAATGGCGTTTGGAAAAAGATAAAGGGATTAAGAAAAACAAAGAAAGAAACGCAGACACAGACAACAGCATGGTGAATTCCAGAGAGGAAGGGGGGTGGGGGGAGGCGAAAGAGGGTAAAGAGGGGATAAATGGTGATGGAAGGGGACTTGCAGTGGTGAACACACAATAAATACAGTGTACAGATGACATGCTGTAGAATTGTACTCCCGAAACCTATAATTTTATTAACCAATGTCACCTCCAAAAAATCAATTTAAAAACATAACAGCTTTAAAAAACAAACAAACTGAGACACAATCAATAGTATGGTGGTTACCAGAGGGGAAGGAGGGTGGGTGTGGTAGAAGGGGGTCAAGCTCTGCTCCAGTTGCGGCCCGGCTCCCAGGGGGTCCCTACAGCCTGCATATCTGAGGGTGACTATTCAGATAACTCCAGGAATGCACTGCTGGCCACAGGAGATTGGCCTTTTAATAAAAGCAGTGAAATAACTGGGGTAGGTGGACAGGAAAACATTTGTTTTAGACAAACGTTGGGTTCAAATCTAGGCTTCACTAATACTGAGCGATGCACTGCCACATGTTGCTGGGGCCAGGTATGATCTCACTTCGACGTGAGGGCTTCACCAAGGAGAATTTCAGATGCATAGATAGGATGGAGGCTCAAATCTCAACATCTGCAGGTAAGCAACCCAACACGTCTGGGTTGGTGCCTCTGAAACCCAGCTGCGAGAGCAGAGTGCCATGTGCTAAGAGCTGTCAGCATCACCCCAGGAAACCCAGGGTGCAGAGAGGGGCGGAGCCCTGAGTGATGGACCCATGTCCTCATCACGCCATGAAAGGGCAGCGGTCCCGCTTCTGCACCTCGGAAGGAGGCAAGTGCAGCGGCCCGGGGCCGCCAGGTCTCGCCCATGCTTTGCGATCCTCGAGAAGAACAAACATGTGGTTGTCGTTAGGAGGCAACTCAGAACAAGTAAGAAGAAATAACAAGAAGGAGTGTGTGGAATGGAGGAGGTTTTCCAAGGCCTTATGAAAACTTCTAGTAGAAACAGCAGAGTCATCATAAACAGAATTTCAAGGCTTGGACCACCGCATTTACGTGAATCTCAAAGCGCACTGTAAGCCAACCTGAAGAGCAAAACTTCATGAACACAGTTTAGTTTGGATGTTTTTTGTCAGAAAAATCAAAGCGTGCTGGTTTTCCCTCAAAATGTAGCAAAAACCTGGTATTATACCGTTGGCTAGAAGATACTGCATTGATGCTTTAAAACCACCTTTAAAGTGGGGTCTGGTAGCTCTCTCCGTGGGTCACGCCCACACCCTTCCTTACCCGCCTCCCCCAGCTGCGTCCTGCCCCCCAGCTCCGAGGGCTCTCGTTTTGCCTCTGGCACTTGTTTCCTGAGCCCACACAGCCCAGCTGGCTCCCTTCACCCATGGCTCACGTCTACCTCTGTGGCTTTCTAAATAAGCTTTTGCTTGTATTTGAACCAAAAATGACCTACTTATTTTGTATTTTAAAATCTCCACTAAACCAACTCTGAAACTGACAGGAGCCGGGAGGAAAAATAATCAACTATTCTCAGTTCCAAAACCAAGAGGAAATAAACGTCAAAGATAAACTGCAACAACGGCCAGAGGACCTCCTAAAATGTTTTTTCAGGTGGGTGAATATATTCCTGACCTCAGAAATCAGAAATCAGAAAATCTGACTTTCAAAGCAATTCTGAAGTGCTTTCTCCTCGAAACTGACAAAGGGAAATAACAGAGAACTTGGAAGAGGACGGGCTCCAGTCTCCATAACCACAGCCCTAATCCCGGAAGCTGTCTCCAGCCTCTGCAGGCGGGGGGCCTGTCCGCCACGCTCTGCACTGCACAGCCCCCCGCCGCCCCCTCCATGTCCCGGGCATTCGTCCTCACAGCCCACCGTGGAACGCACACAGCAGGCACCCCTCCAACACTTGTCCTCTGTCCGGAAACCCCAGTGTCCAAGAACGTACCAACTGCAACGTCAGCGGCCTTACCCACTTCTGTTTCCTCAACTTCATCCACATCTATGACCTGCGGGTGCTGCTGGGGGAACCTCTCCCCAGGCAGCTGGAAAGACCTGGTCCTCTCGGTGGAAGGCCCAGCAGGTCGGTCGGTGCCCAGGCGGCGGGGCACGAGGACTCTGCGCATGTGCGTGCCAGTGTCTCCCCTTCTGGGGGCCTCGTAGGGGAAGGGTGTGGTGCCCACGTCCTCTGGGCCCAGTCTTGTCACCGACTCATAACCTTCATCCTCATACTCTTCTCCATCGTCCAGTCTGAGGTTCACATCTGAGGGCACCACACCACTGGCTGTGTCCGGACTCCCAATCTCAAACACCCAGATGCCCTGCTGCCCGGAGTTGCTGCTCCTAGAAGAAAAGACAGACTTCTTGGAAATAGGCCCCCACTACCCAAGCAGAAGGAGCCCTGGGGACCTGAGTCAATCTGAAACCCAGCTGGGCTGGACAGTAAGGGGGCAGACTGGGTCATCTGTGGTCACCACAGAGGTGATGCCATCTAGGCCAATGGGTGAGGCTGTGTCCCAAAGGCCACAGACTAGCAAAGGCCTACCCTCGGCCACCGAAGGGGGGCACTCGAGAGCATGGCCGGGCTGTGACTGTACTAGCCCCAGGTCACAGGCCCAACCGCAAGCAACCTGTCGACTGCAGTCATTCATTCGTCCATTATTCTCTTCCCACAGCATGGAGTGACATAAAAAGAAATACATACAGTCGACCCTTGAACAACACAGGGGTTAGGAGCACCATCCCATGCAGTCGAAATCCACATGTGACATCTGACTCCCCGAGAGCTTCACTGCTAAAAGCCTGCCATTGACCGGAAGCCATACCAAATTACATAGTCAATTAATATGTACTTTGTATGTTACCGTATTATGTATTAGATATTATATCCTTACAATACAGTAAGCTAGAGAAAGGAAAATGATATTAAGAAAATCATAAGGAAAATACATTGTTTATTGAAAAAAAAAATCGCCTTTTAAATGGACCCCACAATTGAGGCCCTTTGCTGTCCGAGAGTTCGGTCCGTTTCTCTAGTTCTGGCTTCCAGCTCCTACGGTCCATTTAATCTTGGAAGTGATAAGAGTCTTTTTTATGCTAATGAGATGGTCTGTGGCTGGGACCCTAGACAGCTTCTGGATACCCACCCCAACCCCGCTCCCGCACCACCCACCCTCACCCTCAATAGAAAGACTGATTAGAGGGTTGGAGTTTTCAGCTCCACGCCCTGACTTCTGAGAAGGGGAGAGGGGCTGGAGGCTGAATTTATCACTAACGGTCAAGGATTTAATCAACCACACCCGGTAATAAACCCCCAAAGGTTGGGTAAGCTTTTGGGGGGTGAACACATGGAGGCACTAGGAGGGAGGCAGCCCCCAGAGGATAGGGAAGCTGGGCACCACCTCTCCCTCCCATACTCTGCCCTGTGCACTTCTTCTATTTGCCTGTCCCTGAGCTGCATCTTTATAATAAGCTGGTAATACTAAGTCAGTGCTTTCCTGAATTCTGTGACTTGAGGGGTGGGGGGCTTGCAACCTGGGACTTGTGACTGGGTATCTTGTGGGACTGCGCCCTTTACCTGTGGGGTGTGCGCTAAGCCCGGGCAGTTAGTGTCACGACTGAACTGAATTGCAGGACACCCAGCTATTGTCTGGGGAGTCGGGAGAATTGGTTGGTGTAAGAAAAAAACCCACACATTTGGTGTCAGAAGTGTTGTGAGTGAAAACATAATAGACTTGGTTCCTTAGAAATCCCAGCTCTGCTAGCTGTGCAGTCTTGGATAGTTGCGGTTAACCTTTTCCTGCTCAAAAAGTACAATGAGATACGAGTGACACTCAGACTCTAAAGATGTTTCGTAACTACAAAACACAACAGAATAACCCTCATCTCTACTTCTTGCTGCACCATTTGTACTCTTACGGGATTGTACAATGGAAGGAAGGGACATACGTTACTTGGTGGAGACCGCTGAGCAAAAACTTGGGGTGAGACAGGGGGTGGGGAATCAAGACAGACAGGCAGAAACAGGATGTTCAATTGGTCGACCTGGGCCTCCCGAGAGGGCCGGTTGTTAAATTTTAGAAGCTTGGTGAGGCAGTTATTAAACACAGCCATTGTAGAAAAAATTAAATTATGCAAAATTACAATTAAAGTTTTAAGTTATATTTTTACAAAGGCAATAATCAAAACTCATCACGTCTGAATAATGCGACTATTTATGTTCTTCACGTTATTTGTCTATTGTACCCGTGTGGTTAAGAATACTATAGTGGTTCGTCTTTTCTAATCTCCATGTTGAGTGACATACCTGAGCAGGTGGCACCTGGCTACGGCAGGAGTTTTTACACCACAAGTGGAGGCCAGCCCTGTAAATGAGGGCTTTCCCACACCTGTAAAGCCAGCTGTTAAGCAACTACCAGTCACCATTAAGTTAAAGGCAAAGGAGTTTTAGACTCAATTTGACGATATGAAACTGGGGACAGGGGGAGGGTGTCTTTCTTTACTTTTTAAAGAATGTTGGTAGAGAAAAGATTTTAATTTTAGAGAAGGCGGTCTGAGCTTTCTCTCCCCTTTTGCCAAATTCTACAAAGCAGCCTGAAAGAGCGCTGTTTCGGGGATAAGGTTTCCTGAGGAAAGGGTTTTCTCAGCATTAGGTTCATAGAAGGAGATGGGTTTGAAAAACTTTCATTTCTAACTTTATACTTACAGAAGAGGTGGTAGGAACTGTTTCAGATGAGGGTGGTACCTAAGAAATAGGTACCTGTTCCTTCTAAGAATATATTCCCTTGAGTTCATCAGAAAAAATACTACATAATATAAAAACGATACACAAAATTGCAATCCAAGGAACATTTTTAGGTAATGTTCTGTAATGCATACATTATCCTTAATAAAATAATAAAGTGCTAATCTTATCAAGGGGGAATTTACTGAAGAACAAAGAAGCATACTTGGCCAAATTTGCAATCGATTCTCTGTCGCTAGCAAATATATTATAAGCTCTGCTGCTGCTCCACAGTGATCCCGGTAGCTCTTGGCTGAAGGCCACCATGGCGGGGACCTGGCTGTTGTCCTTCTTGGAGAATGTCGTCGCGAACTGCAGGCCGTCTTCGGGGTACAGGAAAATGGCGTAGGAGCTGGACACAGAGGAGGCCAACACAGCCTGGAACGTGTTTCTCTGGAAAGATGAGTCGAAGTTCAGTTCCTCAGGCAAGTATCTACAGACCTTAGACTGTGCCATTCACCAGACTACCTGAAGAGCGTCCAGAGGTGGCAGCATTCCCACCTCATTCTGAGAGACGCACTGCTGTAGCAAGGGCCAAGGATTCCAAGACAGCACCACTTATATGTCCCTAAGGCTAGGGCAACATGAAATTTTCTAATAAATTAATGAATACCTTCTGCATAACTGTAACCCTAAGACTAACCAAAAATTACAGAGATGGTACCTCTAGACGGTGGCCTAAAAATCTCGTGTAATTTAGCAAATTCTTACCCTCAGAATTTGTTTCCATGACCACTAACCACATTCGACCACATCCATCGTTAAGCATACGCGCTGAGCCCGAGGACCACACCGGAAGAAAGAACATGAGCATCGGGTGAAAACAGATCTGGGTCCACATCTTCAGTCATCGTTGGCGTGTGACCTCGGGCATGTGACCTAAGCTCTCTAAGCCTCGGGCTCCGCATCTGTTAGATGGAGATAAAACCACCACCTTCACAGAGACGGTGGGAGGGCTGTGGATAAAGTTCTCCCTCCGCAGAGGACCTTTCCTGTGTACCAGGTGTCGCCCCTATAGCACTGGTGACACCTGGTACTCCTAGGGTAAGAAGACACGGTCCCTGCACTTGAGAGTGCAGTCTGGATGGCAAGACTGACATGTGAACAAGACATCACGGCAGGGGTGGTGGTGGTGGTGGTGACAGATTCAGTAACAGTGTGCCGGGGCTATGGGAGCCACAGGAAGACGTGCCAACACTGGGGAGGTGGGTGCAGACGGAGCTGACTGAGTCTGAATGAGTACCTGCAGAGGGGGTCAGGGAGAGGATGTCCCAGCAGAGAAGACAACGAGGGCAAGACCCTGCTTGTGACAAGTATCTGCTGCAGAGGGTGCGTGGGGAAGGGGGTGGCTCAGGCCCAGAGGCAGGCGAGGGCTCTGTACGGGGCACTAGGTGTCTGTCACTCAGAGGAAGGGGACACATACTCGAGAACTGTAAGGTTTTAAGCAGTGTTCACGTACAGCACTAAGACAGGTACAGGTGATAAAGCAAAACGTGAGGTGCAGGCCCATAACAGACCTTCCCCCAGGGTGCTCTGTGGCAGGACAAAGAGGGGATGCCCCGAACTGCTAAGTTAATCAAAATTAAGGAGTTTTCTTTGTTACAGTGCTTTTCAGAGCAATCTCCAAGAGGGAGACCAAGTTGTAGCATTTCCCAAAATGTACCTGGCCGGGGGAGGCCTTTTTCTCAGGGCTACGTAGGACATGTTTTGTGTAAACATTTTGGGACACACCCATTTAAATGGAGTACTTTCGGACCTTTTGAGATTCTCCCTACTGTGTAATCCTATAAAAATTAAGTCAGGGCGGAGCAAAATTATTTTTCCAAGGAGAAACTGAAGTATGTCCCTAAGAGGGCCTTCAGGTCTAGGGATGGCTTCTTGCCGCGCTCAGCTATCCCACTTCCGCCAGGGCTCGTCTAAGCTCTGCCCCCTCCAGCCTCTCCTGACCCCTGGGCCGCAGAGCCGCCCATCCTGAATGTTCTGAAACATTCACGAGGTACAAGTGGTTTTTGTCTTTTTTTCCTCACATCCTTCAAGACTACTTTGTTATTTTAACCTTTACTTCATATCAATAACGTCTCTATTTAACCAGAAACGGCCTCCCGCTATCCGACCCCTGCGGCAGTCTCCTCAGGAACTGGCTCTCGTTAATCTGCCCACCACTGGAACACAGATGGACAGCCCTGCAGAGAAGGCACTGGAGGTTTCAGACCTGCAATAACTAGCCCACTCGATTTGGCTTCGCACGTCCAGTGTTTATCAGTGGCAGTGTGCTGTACGTTAGAGCAGCAGACGCCAGCCCGAGCCAACCTGTTCGACTCTGCGCACTGGTACCTGGTTGAGCGCTCACCTTGCCTTCCTGGTCGGGGTCCTCGCTGGGCCCTTGGTAGGGGGCCACGGACTCCCAGGTGACAACCACCACACTGGTGGGTTGGAAAGAGACTTCCGGGAACCCTCTCTGGACACACTCTGTTGCCAGCTGAGCGACAGAGGGTGATGAGTCCTCCCGGTAGTACACCTTCCCGTGGCCGTCGGTGGTGTCCAGGTCTGCCAGGAAAGGTGCCACTGCCCCGAAGGTTGGAGGGAAGAGCCCAGGGTACATTTCCTCGGCCGGAGGCTCACTCATGGCAATGAGGCCGTTCGTGGTGACCTGCACAAAACCAAGGTGAGTTAAAAGGGGCGCAGACATGGTGTTTTCTTCAGGGGAGACTGAGTGCCCACTCAGAGAATGCTGTCATAGGGGCACGCAGTCAGCCAGACACAACACAATCAGCATGTCTGCCCGGGTAGACGTCCCGGTAGAAGGAGCCCGGGGCAAGAATCGCAGTGCCGACGCACCAGTTCCTGCACCGCGGACAAGTGTCTTAAGAGTCTTGGGTTTCCCTTAGGGTGTGCACTTTGTATCTTGCAAAGAGCCATTCGACATCAGTCATTATTAAAGCCTTCATTAAGTTACGCAACAAGCTGAGTAATCCTTCCACACCAGGTCCACTGGGCACTACAGACTCTGTGTTCGAGGAACCCAGCATCCAGAAAGGTGTGGGGACGGCCGGCCCCAAGCAGAGAATGCTATAACGAGTAAGTGAAAAGTAAGCTGTTATAGGAGTAAATCTGCAAGGGGCATTCTGGTGTCATTGTTTTGAGTAATTTAATGTCTTAGAATAATGGCTAACACTTACTGAATGTTTACATGTTCTCGGCATCATAGTAACACCTACTTCTCAGAAGAACCCTGTAAGACTAGGTACCACTAGCATCCACATTTTTCAGATGAGGAAAATGCGGCAAGTGAATCCATTTGTCCAGAGTCACCAACAAATGGTAACACTGGGGTGTGAATCCAGGGAGGCCAACTCCACGCTGGCTCCTCTCATCACCGTGTACGTGGACAGCCGTCTTGAAGTCACTTACAACTGTCTGTAAAACGTTATCACTGTTCTCACGGGGGCACTTGGCCTCCTGCAAAGCCACACTGAGAATGAGGCTTTGACCCTGCACATGGTCTCGTAACTATACAACCCTCCAATGACACAGAATCAATCCCACTGGTCTTTTTACTTCAAGAATCTGTGAATTAAGAAAACAAAACAAAACAAAACACCCTAATCAAATCGGAGAGACTTTGCAAATGGCGACTCTTGATCGTCCAGATATGAAGGTCTGCGGGTTTTCTAGGTCACATTTCCCTCCCTCCTCCACCCACATCCTTATTCTTCAGTCACTTCAGACCTCATTCCCGGAGGAGTGGACGGGGCAGACAACTTAAGAGCAAAGGAAGTTAAGAGCAAACCTTTGCAACATGCCAAGAACCGGGTGGGAAGGGAAGAGGCTCCATGGGGTGGGGCCGACTGAACAGGAGTTTAGGGAGTAAACTGAGCACACCTCCCTTTTCACCCAGTTTCATGGACTGTGAGCCTGTTAGGGGGCCTCGCTTGGTAGCAGCAATAATTTCTGGGCTATGTGGACAGGCTGCAGAGAAGGTCGGGGGTGAGCTGGCGCAGCTGGCTGTGCCCCACCCCCATCCGAACACCTCCCAGCTCGGACGGCCGAGGAGCTGGAGCGTGGGAAATGGCTCGCTTTCTCAAGACACCAGAAGTCAGCAGTCACCAGCTGCTAGCGGGGAGTGACACACAGGGCCACATACAGACAACTTAGTTTTAAAAGTCTGTTTTCCAGTGAAATTCACATCAGCCCAACAGTTTTGAAAAGACTCCCAGTGCCTTTTACTGTTTAGAATCTGGGCATAGAAACGTTCCTGTTTTCATAAGAAATGCTCTAGGAACCGAGTCTTCAGAACACTGTCACGAAGCACTGCAGACACTTTGGACAAAGACCAGATAACCCTTGTGCTAGTTTTGGAAGATGATTTTTTCAGTCGGTTTTCATGTACATTCAACTCAATTGTCTATGCTCATGAAGAAAGATGACATCCCAGACAAATGTCATACACAGAACATCCAGAAGTTTCATTTGATTCTTAGCTTTAAATTTCCCCCCAGGAGACTTTTATTCTCCCAGACATATCATTAACAGCAGCCGCGACAGACATATCATTAACAGCAGCCGCGACAGACGACATTCCCGTACGTTTGGTGCCGGTGTCACCTGACACATCTGTTAAGCACACGATGCTCTTTGTGCCATTTCTCCATCTTTTGAAAGCACCATCAACCCATCCAATAGGAGGGCAGGGAATGCAAAGGAAAGGCATCGAGGAGGCCAGGAGGTCACACCTGGGTACAGTCTCCAAGGGGACTAGGCTGGGGACCCTGAAGGGACTCACACAGTCACCTGTCCCACTGCCCAGGGCTGTCCCCATACTTGCCATTCACCCAGTTGCTTAAGCACTGGACATGTGGGAGTCAGTCTTGATTCCTTCCTCGTTCTCACCCCAGTCCTGTGTGTTCTACCTACTGAGCATCTGGCACTTTCCTCACCCTACTGCCACCAGCACCCTCCCCCACCTCACGCGGCCACATGACTGGATCTGCCTCACCCTTCAGGCCTCAACTGAGTAACACCTTCTAGGAGAGGCTTCTCTAACCACCCATGTAGGAGAGGTTCCTCGCCACCCCCCTCCCTGAACCCCAGTTTAGGACTGTTTCCTATTTGTAATGATCTCGTTGTCTGCTTGCCAGCTCCGGTCGCTGTCCCTACTACGCAGTCCATCCCCGAGGGCCTGGGCCTTGTCCATCTCGGTCACTCAGGTATCTGCAGATCTTATATGCGGCCGGGCATGGGTTGGTCCCCGCCCTTCCTCGCTTCCTCCAGGAAATGGGGCCGGGGATTTCATGTAGGATATGGCCCACATACAAAGGCTGTTACAGAAATTACGCCTGAAGATGTGCGAGCCATGGGGGCCACAGCATTAGGTGTCACTGCAGTTCTTTCCTCGGGCGGGTGGGCGGCACTGATACAGAGAGTTTGCATAAATAGGGACCAATAACTTGAACCTGAGCAAATCTCTAAACCTCTCTGTCAATTTATAGGAAAGGCAAGGGACAAGAGAACAAACTTGTTAAATGATCCCACAGGGACACGCTCAGACAAATCCAGAACATGGTACAGCCTTCAGGACAAATGCCCAGTTTCTTTAATAAACACACTGCAAAAAAAGGGGGGGTGAGGGGAGCCTATAGGTTTAAGAAGTCCTAAGGAGCATAGCTACCAGATGCAATGTGTGGCCTGTCTGGATCCTGATTTAAAACCAATCAACTAAAAAGCAAAATATTTGGACATTGGATGATATTAAGGAATTATTACTTATTTTTACGTGTGATTGTGGCTTTACCGTTTTGTTTTAAAAACAGAGCAATTTTTTTTAGAGATACTCTGAAACATTTAGAGTGAAATCAAGTGTTTGGGATTTGCTTAAGAATAACTCAATTTAGGTTAAAGGGAGATATTAAGAATAGGTGGATAGAAATGAATCAAGACAAGCCATAGCCCGGTTGGAGTGGCTCGGTCGGTTAGAGCATCGTCCCGTACACCAAAAGGCTGCAGGTTTGATTCCCGTCAGGGTACAGGCCTGAGTTGCCAGTTTGGGCCCCAGTCAGGGCACACATGGAAGGCAGCCAGTCAACGCTTCTCTCCCTCTTTTTCTCCCTCCCTTACCCTCTCTCTAAAATAAAAAAAATAAAAATAAATAAAAAAATTTTCCCTGGCTGGTGTGGCTCAGTGGATTGAGCACCAGCCGGCTAACCAAAGGGTTGCTAGTTCGATTCCCAGTTAGGGCACATGCCTGGGTTGCAGGTCAGGTCCCCAGTAGGGGGCACATGAGGGGCAATCACACACTGATATTTCTCTCCCTCTCTTCCTCTCTTCCCCTCTCTCTAAAAATAAATAAATAAAATCTAAAAAAAATAAAATAGAAAAATTTTTTTAAAAGACAGGCCCTAAATTGACTCCTATTGAAGCTAGTGATTCCCAGGAATGCATTCTCATATTCTCTCAATTTTTGCATAAGTTTGAAATTTTCCATATTAAAACATTTTTGTAAAAAAAAAAAAAGATATTGAACAGAACTGATCCAAAGTTTAGCCAAGAAGGGCAGTTGGCTTTCATAGGTTAGCCCACGCCAACGTCCTGTCGTCAGGGGGGAGGTTCCGTGGTTCCATCTCAATTCCTCCCTTCTCCAGATGTGCCTACCATCTGATCACGGCCCCTCCCTTCCACCAGGGATTTTCGGGAATGTTCATCGCGCTGGGTGCACTAGACTGTGATAATGAGCAGGAGGTGCAGGCAAAAGCAGATCCAGCGATTAATTAGAAGTTACAGAGCCCTGAGGCCCGGGTGCGGCGCTGAGTCCAGGAAGAAGTGATGCCGAAACCTATGGGCTACACAGCAGGCACCAGCATGGTTTTCTGGTCACGCATTTGTGCCCCTCAAAAAATGACCTGGGTTATGGGGCCGGATGTTAGTTTTGATATGAAATGTCGATGAGTACAGGCCGGAGTAGAAATATATGTGCTGGAAAGAGCTTTTAAATTGTTTACACTTCGGTTCGACTGGGCTGGTTGGCTCCTGTTGCTGCAAAGCGACAAGAGTGTGGATTCGGCTTGTCCGCAAAGCCTGCCCTGCCCCAAAGCACCCAGATCTAGGAAACCATCACCAGGGCCCGAGGAAAGCTAGGTGTCCCTGCAAATGTCATCTGCTGAGACACTCCGCACAGAGACTGGCTGACTGGCTCTGCTCTCCCTCCCTCCGTGGGTCTGCTTCTTCCGAACAGCCCGATTCCTTCACCAGTGCCGGTGTAAACCTACCCACTTCTGTAGAGACACTCCAGAGAAGGAGGAGAAAGTCCAGGTCAAGAAAAGGAAGATCAGAACCGTGTGCTCACAGGCCTGGCTCTGTGTACTCAATGGGAGATTTCAGAGACCGAAATATCTCGGCCTCCAGCAGATGCAAAAACTTTCCAACACCCTGAACCATAGCTACAGATTAAAGTAAGACCTGGTTCCAAACCAGAGGCTGGAATGTAAAAGGCGGCAGAAATACAACTGGACAAAGAATATTAGCCGTGTGGCTCAGCTGAGCTCAGCAACTACAGAGTACCTGCACCGTCTCCCTATCGCTGGGGATGCCTGGTGACCGCTTCTGGAAACCTTTGATGTGCAGCAACCAGACCTGCAGTAGCCTCACTTGGAGCAGCCATTCCTGGCGTAGGCAGGCCTGGTGCCTCCAAGCCTGGACCACCCAGGCCTGGAACCCTCAGCTCTACAGTTATGCAGAGGGATCCCAGCAGCCCCAGATCGGAGTCCAGCAGACTCCTGCCAGTGATTTGGAGGCCACCGTGGAGGCTGCTGGGGAAAGCCATGATGATGCAATGCCGTGCAATACTGCAAACCCCTAGGTACCGCAGTAGCCAGCAAACCGTGGACTCATTCCCAGACGACTCCACGAACACACAGCCGTGAATGTACAGTGTGACGATGGGTATACTGTTCCATCTCAGTCTGGGCAGAGGCTGTGTTACCTCTCCTAGGGTTTTCCTCTGTACCTCTGCCTTCACATGCTGCTTCTCATTTCGCATATTGCGCCAACTTGGAGGGGTGGGGGTGGGGGGCGACAGCAGTCTAAGAGGCTTCTGAAGCCTTGCAGCTGTAGACAATGATAGAAGATGTCTCCGGTTACAGATAATTAGATGTACTGTTATTTTGGATAACTCCAGGATCTATACTCTTACCTTCAAGAACAGAAATTGAGTACATAGGTGTGTGATAAAGGGTTATTCGTATTTTCCAGGATTGGGAGGCTTGTTAAGAACCTCAGTTTAGGTGACTGCAATATGATCCACCGACCTCCTTTGCCCCTTTCGCTGTGTTACTGCAACTCTCATTTGTTTACTAGTCAAATATTTTTAAAATATGTTTTGTATTTTGCTGTATCATGAGACTAATACCCGTTTGGCTGGTTGGTTTCTAAGTTTAAATACAAATAAATAAAATGTCTATTTTACAAAAATAAATAAATTGCTTACATTTCTGCAAACTCGCCATGGTGTTTCACCTACTAATGCATTTGCATCTATGGTACCGTCTGCCTTAAAGACCCCTCCTCGGCTCGAGTCCTTCGCAAAGTGTCATGTCCCCTATGATGCCTTCCCGGCCTTCCGACCTTCTGGACCTGTCCCAGCAGGGTTCCTGCCAGCTCCTTCAGCCTCTGCAATGGCCTTGGGCCCGACTCGAAACCAACTTGACTCCCGAGGGTACCAGCACATCCTCCCTGCAGGTCACACCGTGAAAAGCCCTGTGGGTCGACTGTTCCTGACAAGGCCTGTCTTTCACATTATTGTCTCTAGGTAACGGAAACTAACCAAATATTGCCTAGCTGAGGTTCTTATAAATAATATACCAGCTCTTTATGGAAAAACAGCTACTACCAGCACAGGAACCAAGGTAAATATTGCCCTGAAATCTTGCTTACAGTTCACACTGGGAAAAAGAAGTTCCTTTAGCAAAGTTCAACTTCAGCTCCATGTGTTACTAACAACTCAGTGCCCCTTCAGAGAGCACGTCTATCCCGAAGCCAAAAGCACCCCAGGGTGACATGCCAAGCATCACATGATTAACAGTTGGAGCCACTTACCTACAATTGTTCCAACCCAGCTAAGTTAACAAGAGAATGGACAGAGCAACTGCTCTTAACAGGGGACTGCCCCCATTTAAAAGAGCACTTTCTGGCTCATGCTCACCTTTACAGTGTGAACCACTGGAAAAAGTCTAAATGCAGCTACCCAAGAAATTCGAATGGCATGTTGGCTTCCTTATATTAAAATGCAAACTGCAGTGAAACAACGTTTCACTACAAAGCCAAAAATGGCTTAAATGAGCCTAGTTGTGGTCCCCAGGGCAGAAAGCAGCCTGCAGTGGTGGCAGGAAAGCCTTCTCCAAAACAGATGTGGTTGGAGAACACAGGAGGTCGCCACAAATGAAAAACAAATGGGGTCATTTTAGAGACGCAAAGCACACGGCCGTACTGAGAAGACAATGAAATTGCATGGAGTTGCAAAAGCAGACTCCACGGGTGGGAGGAAGCTGCGACTTGAGGTGAAATAGTTGAGGGTGAAGTACGGGAAGGCAACAAACGTCTGCTGAGTGTCTGCTAGGTTTGAGGCCCTTTCCTAAAACTGTTTGTATTTTTAAAAGAATGTCATACAACCATGCCTCTCTCCACATATCTGAAATAGATCAGGAGATGACAAGAGACTTAATTAAGCTTAATATCACATGACCAGTGAGAGATGGAACCAAGATTTGAACCCACTGCTGGAGCCCATAAGCTGTCTGCTTCCTGCGTGTTTGACGGTCTAGTTAAGAGATATTGGGAGCAAAAGCCCTGGAAGCTGCAAAGCTTCATAGGATGGCGCCATGGTTATTAGAGACTGGACAGCTAGAAAAAGCGGGGAAACTAAAAGGGCCTAAGAAAAGAAAAGCTGGATAAAGGAGCCTTGGCAATCACCGATTTCATGATACACAGCCAAGGGGGAGGCTGGCCGCTGTCAGCCCAGGGCCCAGAAGGGCCTGGGACCTGACCCATCACAGTTCACAAAGCACGTCTACTCCAGTTATCTCATTAAACCTAGTAAAGCAAGCATTAATATCCTCTCATCCTTCGTTTGAGAAAAAATGAGTTTCAGTTTGTGGGACCTGTCTAAGATCTACACTAGAATGGCCAGAACAAAATTCTTGAGTCCAAATTACAAATGTTTTTCATTAACCTCACAGAGCCAGAGAAATGGCTGTGGCTTGAATCAGAAATAGAAACAAAAGGGTTAGCAGATAAAAATAAGGGGCGACCTAGAGGTAATAGTTAAGAGCTGAATCAATATTTGCAACTTAACCCAGTTAATGTCTAATGGGAGACTCTGGATCAGTGACCCGTCTCTTCCGCAGGGAATTTCTAAGACTACCTTCCAACATTTTTAAATGGTTGGGGGCCTTTAAATTTTAACTTCTGTCTGCTATCAAAGAAGAGGCGTGGCAGTGTCTGTCCTTCAGTATTCCAGAACGGGAGGTGCCCAGGGAGGAGGACAGGGCTGGCCCAAATCCCCCGTCTCTGGGATAAAACGTACTCTTCCTTAGCACCTGGGACGTGGAGGTCAGACGTTTACCCGTGCTGACTGGAGTGCCAGGACCCCCTTAATTTGGACTGCACAAATTCCTTAATTTGAATGCAGTCCCTTAATCTGAAAAGATTACAGGGAAAAGATGAAGCACTGACCGCCCTTCCAGAATGACCACGTGTCAGCGTAACTGACCGTATGTCAGGCCGCAGCGGTGAATAATTCTGGCTAAGAAATGCAGAAATACTGGTGGAAACAAGCAGGGAACAAAACCAAGTCAAACAGTATTTGGCGACCCTTGATTTAATATTGATTCGGGCAAAGGTCACGAGTGGCTGCCAAAGCACTAGGTGAAAGGTTGATGGGGAAGGGGCAGCTGGTGGGCCCGGCCATCACCCCGAGTCTGCTCGCTGCTCACAGGGAGCAACGTAACTTGACAGATGTGACCTGGGGGTCTGTCATCTCTGTGACGCTGGCAGCTGTCAGAGCAATAACCCCACATCGCTGGCTTCCTGATGTTGTATAATATGACATACACGGTTTCATTCACGAAGCCTTCCTGTTATATAATGTTTAACTACTCAAAATAAAAACACAGATAGTCCAATTAAAAAAATGAACAAGGATATGAATAGAGGTTTCTCCAAAGAAGATATACACATGGCGATAAACACGTGAAAAGATGTTCAACATCATAAGCCGTCAGGCGGATGCGAATCGGCACCGCAATGAGAGGGTATGTCACGCGCACTAGGACAGCTGGAATCAAGCCGTCCGACGATAACAAGTGTGGGTGAGAATGGAGAGAAACTGGAACCCTCATGCACTGTTAGTGGGAGTGTAAAATGGTGAAGCAGCTTTGGAAACCAGTCTGACAGCCCCTCAAAAGTTAAACATAGAGTTTCCACAAGACCCAGCAATTCCACCCTAGGGTATACACCCATGAGACCCAAAAGCAGAGATCCAAACACACGCTCGTGCGCAAACATTCACAGTGGCACTATCTTAGCAGTCAGGAGGGCGAAACAACTTGTGTTACAGGCGCTTCTAAGCGCAGAGAGGTCAACGTCGTCGGCTGGCCCTGGTCAGTTAGGAAAGGACTGAGCTGGTCCCTGGAGAGCGGGGGAGGACCCGAGAGATAAGAGATGGATCAAGTGGCAGCGTAGAAGAACGAATACAGGGCCAAAGGGGGACCTAGTCTGCTTTTCCGGGAAGCGTTATGGCAAAACTGGACACAAAGCTACAAAGGAAGCGTGAGGCCTTGACTCCCTGCCAAGGAGTCCACCTTCCTCTGAAGCCAGAACAGGGGTGGGGGTGGGAGGCACTAAAGAAACTGAACACAGCTGGAAAGCATCATTGCCAACACGACAAGAAAGGTAAGGTGCAGGGGCCTGCCGTGAAGGTGAAATGAAGAACTAGTGATTTTCCAAGATGACCGCCCTGTTATTCAACCTCCTTTTTTTGGCCCATCAGCAGCTGGTGACACAGTGATCCACTCTCTCCTCCTGGGTGCCCTGTCTTCACTTGGTCTCCAGGGCACCTCGCTTGGTTCTTCTCTTATCTCCTCTCCGTCTCCTCGTCCCCCTGACCTGTTGGAGGCTCCCGTGGCCTCTTCTCTATCTTCGCTCACTCCTGAGGTGGAGTGCATTAAGTTAGCTCTCTTGTTTTAAACCCCATGTACGTGCTAGTGGTCCCAAGTTCATGGCCAAAGTCCAGGCTTCTCTTCCAAACTCCAGACTTAGGTGTGTGACTGCCTACCCCGTCCCAGGCTCTGCCGTTCAGTAGCACTGCCGACTAATGTAGCACGTCTGTGGCTTATTCTGCTGCTCCTCCGCTGCTAGAATGTGACCTCCCCGAGGGCAGGGTCCTTTCTAAGTGCCTACAGGAGTGCCTGGCCCATGGTGGGCACTTGTTAAGTAGCTGCAGAATAACTGAATGAAGGGAGGGCTGTGTGAGAACCCTCATAAGGTGCCGTTAGCAAGGAAAAGTAAGTTGGCAGTGAAAGTAGCCAAGGTTGGTGGGAGGTGAATAATTCTCAGTTGCCACGTGGACCTGAAGTGGCAGGTGGACATTTGGGTGGAAACATCTGGTACGATTCTGAAGATCTGCGAGTGGTCAAGGCCAGAGACATTGTCATGCAGCAGGCAGGTGAGGCCAGAGGTTGGTAACATCCGGAGAAAGGAATAACTGAACGGAGGAAACACAAACCATCCTCTGCGATTCCAGGGGCTTTCTGGTGGATTTGCGGACAGAGAACAAGTAAGACGGGCAAAGGACACATTTGCAGTGAGCACAGCGCACCAGAGGTGGTGGGGGGGTGGTGCCCTCGCACGGTGCTCCTTGCCAACTCTGAACCCCCCACGGGCGGGGGGGCGGGGCCGACCATCTCTCACAGGACGTTGGAATCACCTGCTGTCTGTGGCTCCCTCACAAGCCTGACACATCCATGAGGGCAGGGACTCAGGCGTGGTCAGTCACTGTGTCTCACAGAGTTCACAGCTGCAGCGCCAGCGGTGCCCCGCCCACCGAAGAGTTCCTTAGGAAACACCCGCCTAACGAATCCCATCTGGAAGTGAGCAGCCAGCGCGGGCAGAGAAGGTAGGGTGAAAACAGGAAGAGAGCTAGAGGATCTTGGAGGATGAGTTAAATTTACCTGACAGAAGGAAAAGTAAGGGGTACAATGAAAATCTGTGAGGCAGGAAGATGAGTCAGGATAGAGTTACAAATTCTTTTTGCTGCCAAGGACAAACTTTTATTATTTTTACATAGCATGATGGATTTTGTTTCCAAAACAAACCAAACTTATCAAAAAACTAATTCACCTTTCCATTTTTATGGTCAAGACATAAATAATTTAATATGCAATAAAATGATGTTCTAGAAGTTCTGCTATCACTCTATGCAGCCAATCAGAGCTACTGATCAGCATGAGAGAACCCGCTGTAACAAACTGGGGTGATAAAATTCTAGTCACAGGAAGGAGACGTTTCATCTTTCTGCACAACCTCATGATGTTTCTGAAGAACTCCCACCTGGGGACGTCAGCTCATCGGCCAGGGAAGCAGGCTCATATGAGCCCAGAGGCTCCGTGCACTGGTTGGCTACATTTACAGACTGGTCCACTCCCCACTCTTGCCCAGGATGGGACCAAAGAATGTGGTCCTCACTGCTGGGGCCATACTGACTCACCTTCCAAAACTAAGAGGTGAGTCCCTGGGGAGAGTCAGGCCTCTCGTGGAAAGGCTGCCGCAGCCCACAGGCTGTCTCTTCTCCCTCCGTGGGACACCGCCTTCCCCTGCCTTTACCAGCTCTCAGACTAAGGCCATTCGACCAGCAGCTCTCGGGCGTATTGGTCTTAGAACTCCTTTACACGCTCAAGAATTATTAAAGACAACCCCCGCCCCCGCGCAAAAGCTTGGATCTATATGGTTATACAGACCAGTATTTATCATAGCATGAATTCAAACTGAGAAAAATTTAAATACTTAAATAATGAATTCATTATATGTTCACATAAATAACATCTTTTAGGAAAATAAAACTGAAAAGAACTTAGGGAGAAAAGTGTCACTGTTTTACATTTCTGCCAGCCGGCGTGATGTGTGGTATAATGGAGACAGCTGGACTCGTACTGTACACGTGACCTGCTGAGAGAGATGCCACAGGTCACGCAGCCTCTGGTGGACTCCACCGCACACACATGTGAGCATGGGAGCATAAAACGCCAATAACACTTTAGCGTTGTTGGGAAAACAGCTTTGACCCTGCGCATTTCTTGAACAAGTCTCCGGGACACCCAGGAGGCCCCAGGCCACACTTTTAGAACTTTCATGTGAGGCCATTATTAATGGGCGTGAAAGCCAGTTCTCAGCTTGCTTCTCGCTCTCTGAGTTCCCCTTGTAACAGGCACCCCAAGGCTTCCCCTTTGCTCCCAGCCAGGCTGCTTGCCGGGAGGTCTGCTGGCTGCAGGGCATCTCTGGTCCCTTGTTGGCCCCAGTGCCACCTCCCCTCCATCCCCTCTACCTCCGCCTTCTCCTCACACGGTATCATGTGTGACTGGTCATAAGTCCTACTGGTGAATCTTAGACCACCTCTCAGGTCTGTCCTCTTCTCTCCTTGCCCCCCTTTCTGTAAGCCTTTATCCCTCACGTCTGGATAAACCAGCAACTTGTGGGACTGATTTTCCTCCCTGTTTGTCCAGGCTGTCTTGCAAACCGCTGCCAGGCTTACCTTACTAAAGGTAGGCTTGCCTTGCGACCAGCTATAGACAGCTTCACCCACCAACCTCCAACCTCCTGGCCATCCTTCACGACCTTCCATGGAATGTATTCCATTCCTTGGCCCCATGGCGTCATCTCTCCCTGGACCTGGACCTGTGCCCATCTCCACTGACTAGGCAGCTCAGCCATGTGACTGGCTTTAATCCATGAGGTGTTAGGAGATATGACCCGAGCAGGGGCTTGGAAAAGCACTTACCCATTTCTGTTTATGCTCTGAGCCGCCGACAGCCCCCTTGAAGACGGACATGCTCAGGCTGGCCCTTTGAAGCAGCGCACTCCAGCAGAATGCGGAGTCATGATGAGAACATTCCACAGCAGCCCTGTCCCAGGCAGTAAACACTAGCCACAGGACGGTATCGAACACCCAAAATGTGGCTAATGTGACTGAAGGGTTGAAGGTTTATCACTTAACTTATCCGACTTTAAATAGTTGCATATAGCTAATGGATACCATATTAGACAAAACAGCAGTGGAGGATGAGGGACCTGTGGAGCAAAACCAAACCAAATCATTCCAAATGGCCCTGCCAAAGCCACCCTAGATCAGCTCACCCTGCTGCTTCAGGCACAGGAGCAATAAGGCTTCTCCTAGTTTTTTCTTATGCAGCAAAAGCTAGCTGATACCTTCTATCTCCTGACCCCGCCTGCCTACCCAGACAGATGCCTCCCACTCCAACGGAAACACTCAGCACGTCAGATCATGCTCCTCACTGTCCCCGCACACACTGAGCGTGGGCCACCATCGCACAATTGCCCCTGCGGTCTCTCCCACTGGAACGGCTTCTCCACCCCGGCTCCACCCACTGAAATTGAACCTGTCTTTCAAGTCTGAAATGTCATCTTCTCTGTAAAGTCTTCCCTGACTACCCTGTGCCCACAGTAATCCCTGTGTCCATTTCCACATGTTTTGGGCTTGATGCTTGAAAGTCTTACGAGTCAGACACACAGACTTGGGCTGTAATCCTAGTTTGGTCATTTGACTGGTGGTATGCCCTTGGGTAATTACTAATTGTTATTATTATTTCTTCATCTGAAAAAAAGGGGGAGTTGTTCTGAAGCTTAAACAATATAAGACTAGCAAGTCCCTGACATGGGGAGTTATACTCAGCCAATAGCTGTTTTTTCCCCATGGGTGTCCCTCCCTTTCCCTGGTCGAGTGCCCAGGACAATGCAGACCTTCTGTTCATGTTCACACACCCTGTCAACTCAGTTTCTCAGTCAGGGCCACATGAGGGTTTCTATCTGCTCAAAGAGCATCTACACAGAGCGGCAGACACTGGCCTGGGTCACCTCCTGAGAATGCAGCCTCGCCCAGGGCCACGCGGCCTTCCAGGGCAGCCCTGATCCTACGACCGATTGCCGTAAGAGCCCAGCAGACTCGAGATAGCTTCGAAAGGCCATCCCAGCTTCAGGACAACCAGGGGGCCGGCTGAGACCTTTGTTGGGACTGTATTGCAGCTGAGCTTCCCTGCTGCTTGACCCTCCTTCAGTCTCCTCCCTTCCACAGGTGTGGCTCTGAGGTGTGGCTCATGAAATAACCGGCCTGCTAAGCTGCATGTCAGAGTCAACTCCCTGGGACCCCAACCTATAGCACAGATATAAGATCCATAGCAAGCAAGATCTGAGATTTTTTTCTCATTGAAATGCCAAACAAACCTACACAGACACAAAAGGTAATGTTCGACCAGAATCAATTATTAGCAATAAATTTTCCAGGTCTTTAAAATGCAATGTAGTTAGTCTGACACCATGAGTAAAAGAGGGACAGGAGGTCCCATATTTGACACCAGCGTTCTTAACTTGGGGCCCAGTGACCTCCATGGGGGTTCATGACTGCAATTCAGTGGGTCTGTTAACTAAGGAATTTTTTTTTCAGTAACCCCTAACTGGCATCCAGCATTTCCTTCCACTGTGCACATAGGCAACAATGACAACAAGCAGTGGCACGCAACGACCCTGCCACTGGTCGAAGTCACAGATATTTTCATGTCATGCAGGGGTCTCCAATGTTGTTTACAGACCTCGTGACACTGAAAGTTCAGTAATTATCTGACCCACCGTTGGATCCACTGTTACATCTCGCTATTTATTGTGGTTAAAACGAGGTACATACAACTTCACAAAAATTTTGTTTTAATATTTTGATCGGTACTTAAACATGATTAATTTCCTTGGCTCTCCCGCGGATTTTATTTTATACATTTACAAACATTATTCTAAGACGGGTCTTACAGGGTTCACCAGCCTGCCCAAGGAGGTCGGTGCAGTCAGTCCGCTAGGCGACTGTCCCTGCAGGTGCAGGTTTTCAGGTCTCTTTCCGTTTAAGCAAAGAGACCAGCTCCATGTGGGGTGTGGCCCAAGGCGGAGTCTGCGCCGTGCGCAGCCATTCCCGGGCAGGACCGAGTCCAGCCGCGGTTGTGTGGTCCCCCTCCTGGACGCACACAACTTTATATGAAATCCACTTGGTGCGCGGCAGCGGGCGGCAGCGCCTCCAAAGGCCTTGACCCGCATGACAGTGCCCCCCCCGCCAGTTCTGAGCGGGCTCCAGAGAGGTAGAGATCACCTGGCCCGGCTCCTCATTTGAGCCTCCAAGGTGACAATGCTCGGCTACAGGAAACTGGATCACCGAGGAGGTCTGCTTCCCCAGCCCTGAACTCCGGACTGAACGCAGCTCAACTGCAGAGCGGAATCGCTGCCAAGGCAGAGCTGGAGTTTGCACACACCAGCGTGGGGGCCTATCTGCTCCTTTCCCGGCGCGGGAAGCCGCGTGGGACGGTCTTTTTCTGCCACTGAATCCCAGCTTGGGCCGTTGCCCCCCACCCCCCGAGCTTCCGCGCGCGCGCCTAGCCCCACCAGGCCGGTGTCCCGTCCCCAAAGCCTCGGGACAATGGCAAGACCGACTTCCCGGCCGCGATGTCGCGCACAGCCGCAGGGGAGAACACTCCGCCCGGGCGCCCTGGGTTTCAGGGTCCCGGAGGGAGCAGGGTGCATACGAGGTCGCTCAGACAGGGAGAGGTTCCCAGCCCTGCGAGCTCCTCGGCGACGGTGACCGGGCGATGGGGACGTCGGGGGCTACGGAGCAGGAGCGCACTGGGCTTGGAGACCCAGCGCGCGCCCTGCGTTCAGTGGCCGGTGGGTCCGTCCCCGCCCCCGACGCCCACGTCCGTCCGGCCCCGCTGGGGCCCCGGTCCCCGGCCTCCTTCCTCCCTTGGCCGCCTGACCCGCGTTCTCCTGCCGGCCACCCCCTCTCCGCCCGGGGCGCACTCACGTAGATCGAGTGGATGTCGGATTTGTCGAAGAAGCGCAGAGCCGTGCTCAGTTCCAGGGCGGGGGAGACGCGGTCGTCGCCGGGCTCCAGCTCCAGGTCCCCGTGTAGTGGCCCGAAGGGGAAGAGCTCCTGGCGGCGCAGGCCGCCCCCGGGCCCCGCCAGCAGCAGCGGCAGCAGCAGCGCCCGCATCCACGCAGCCCGGCCCCAGCAGATCGCGGCCCACATGTTCCCAAACTGTGGTCCCGCTAACCCGAGCGGCTCGGCGCGGGAGGCGGGAAGGCGGAGATGTAACCGGACGCCCCTCGGCAGCCCCTCCCCGGCGACGGGGAGGAGAAGAGGGGCGGAGGGGAGAGCCCGCCCGCACGCAGGGCGCGCCCAAGCCGCCCACTGTCCACGCCGGAGGGAGGGCGACACCGCGCCCCCAGCACTGGTCCCCGGAGTGGTGGGCGCCAGTGGCCTCGAGTCCTGAAACCAGCCCGGCTCCCACGAGACGACCCCTGAGGGGACAGGAGGTGGGAACAGACCTCCCGGCTCAGCTCGGCCCAGAGTCTGGGCCGAGTGGTGGGGAGGAGGCGGCGGGGAAGCGCCCTGGACGCAGCTGTGTCCCTGAACAGTGGGCTATGTGCCCACCCCAAGGCGGCCTGGCAGCGTCCGGAGATCAGATCCACAAAGTCCGAATCTGGAGCGAAGAAGCGTAGGTGCCGGCGCTGTCAAGGAGGGCCCAGGCCAGGAGCACGTTCCTTTACTGTCCCTCTGTTCCTCTTGCTTCGTTGAGGAAGGATCCTGGGCTCCCTAAGTGGAAGTTCCGCCAGAAATGGGGTCCCACTCTCTGCGACCGAGTCACAAGTGTGTAACGTAATTCAGTGTTACGTGGGGTGGGGTCCCCAAGTGCTAAAGGACAATAGGGGTGGAATAACTGGCCACGGAGAGCTTCGCGTGGGATGGGGGAACCTGGCCAGGTCTAAGGAAGAGGATGGAGAAAGGACATTCTGGAAAGTGGAGGGCTGAGCTGTGGGAGGAGTCAAGGACCATCCCCAGGGTTGTCATGCGGGAAAGGACTATTCCAAGTGAAGCCTTTAGTATCAAACCTAGGAATTTAAACGCGCTCTAACACTCAGGGGCGGTGGGGGGTGGGGACCATTGAGAGTTCTTCGCGATCGGAGATAAGTGATGTAAGTGGTATCCTAAAGACTGGTTGATCATTAATTTGGCACTAGGTTCCAAGTGGAGGCAGGGAGATCATTAGAGGACACTGAAAGGAAACAAAAAGGTTGAGAAAGGAAAAGATGGAGATTGAGAAGAAATGAATCTAAACAGCATTACAATGAAAGGAGTACCACGTGATTATAAATTTTATATGCAGGGATAGGGAAAAAAAGCTAGAACTGGATGCACGATTAAAGTGAGAATCAGAACTGCCTTTCGAAGTCAGGGTACAGGACCTGGGACAGTGGGAGCCAGATGTACCGATTTTGTGTTAACCTGGAGAGAAAAACAGCCATCTCTGTTTCTGTCACCAGCTGTAACGGAGGACCTGGCACCTACTTTAATAATTCTCCTAATAAACAGCAAATTTCAAATAATATTTAGGGAGTGTGAGTCCTGAACCAGTAGAAAACATGAAGAACAAGCAAATGAAACACACTCTGAACGTAAAGTCTTTGATCTACTCACAACATCTTTTAAATTCCTTAGTCATCAGATTTTGACCCCAAGAATGAATGTACCTGTTGAGAAGAGCTGCTGGCGGCTGAATGGGCTGAAATTTATAAGCAGCACCTAGCAGCCATTGCTAAACAGGGGCTCCTCACGCAAGCCATGCTTCAGGGAGAACCCTGCACTGAACTGCCTGCCTGCCTGCACTGTTCCCACTCTCTGAGCTAACCCTTACAGAGGAGTTTCTGGAGTCATACTCCCATCAGTAACTGTGAGACTTTCCCCATCCAACGGGAGCTGCACAGCTACCTATATATCCTCAGCATCTTCACTGACAAATCAGAGCAGCTCCATTCTAGCCAATCAGGAGAGTGCAGTGGGGTTTTTTTTTTGGACCAATCAAATGGTAAGGATTTGGAGTCCTCTTTTGCATGAGCATGGACCAATCAGGGACCAGGGACTGCGAAGTCCTCCTATATAAGTGAGTTCTCAGCTGGTCCGCTGTTTGCGAGAGCGGGTCTTCTTTTCCCCTTGAAGCTCGTGTTCCCAGCTGGAGCTGAGACATGGTTGACGTTGGCAAGCGGGAGCAGAACAGAACCTTCGCCCTGCTGTTCTGCAATTGAACTGCAACGTGGTTGAGCTTTTCCACAGCTGTGCTGTATTAGCGCTGAATAATGTCTTCTTCACTGCACCCCAAATTAGGGATCCCTGTTGGCCTTGAATTGGCACCAACCACCATCTAATTAAGTGGCCTATGTATTGCTAAAAAGTGACTAAGGCTGCCTACAATCTGTTGCCAAATTCAGTGGCTTTTCCTTCAGCTCCCTCCTGGAATTGCAGCACAGAGTTCCCTCCCAGAAGCACTTTCTGACTCTACCCCTGCCATCCGTAGTCTCAGCTCCTGGCCCATCCATCTCCAGGCTTCTGGGCCCCAGCACTGCTCGTTCCAACTGCCAGGAACCCAGAATAGAGCCCCTGCTTCCTCCTCAGTGCTCGCCTACCCACAGCGCGGGCCCCATAGCCCAGCGTGCACCTCAGTTGCTCCTGTTTCAACCCCCACCCCCTCTGGCTCCCCTCAGAGCCTGCTCTGAAGCTGTCACGGGCACTAGAATGCTCTTACCCGTCTCCTGAATTCTTGCCCTTTTTGGTACTCAGACAACTTCTGAAACTCCTATTGGTCCATGGAATTTTCCTCAACTAGTATAGGAGCAAGGGCAGTTCCCCACTTTGCTGGGTCAGAGTAGCTCCTGGAGTCCCGCGGGCTGAAGCAGGCTGAAGCAGGGGCTCTGCCGTTTACTAGCCCTGGAAACGTGGGAGGTTTCTAAGCCTCAGTGTCCTCCCCACTGGCATGGGAAGTTTACACCTACAATCAGAGGATTGTTCTGAGAACTGCATAAGGTGATCCATGAAGCTCTCCTAGCACAGAGCCAGAAACAAAGTACTCCCTTAACACTAAGCCATCATTACAATCTAAGTGTAGCTGGGGTGTCCAACCTTTTGCCATCTCCGTGCCTCACTGAAAGAAGAGTTGTCTTGGGCCACACATTAAATACACTGCAACACATAATCACAAAAAAAAAATCTCATAATGTTTTAAGTAATTTTATGATACCATGTCAGGCTGCATTCATAGCCGTCCTGGGTTGCATGCAGCCCGTGGGCTGCAGGTAGGACACCCTTGGCAGTTTTCGTGACTCTTATTCTTTCAGCATTTGCTAAGAATCCACCATGAGTCAGACACTGTACTGGGAATTTGAAATACCAAGACCACTGAGACGCAATTCCTTTCGTGAGCAGCTCACAATCCATTGAGGAAGACAGACATAACAGTAACAAAATGGGATGTTAACTATGTTCTAACACAGTTGATACTATTAACAATTGCACAAGCTAGTAGCCTTGCTGAAGGTGTGGGGAGATGAGATTTGTGAGAGTTAGAAAATGCACCCAGTTTCCAGTAGTTAGTGGAAGAGCCAGGATTTGAATCCCAGGGCATGTGAAACCAAAGCTGATAGCCTTTCTACCGCACCCTCCTGTCTTTCTACAGAAGTTTCTCAGTTTCCATCCACAAGATATGTCTGCCCTGTTGTTTATACATCATGTTCGTGCCCTTTTTAAATATGCTCCCGTTCCCTTATTTCATCAGTATCATCTTGCTTAAGTACGTCTAGTATATACTGTAAACTGTCATTTCCTATTTATAGCCTTGCGCTCACGGCACATTGCCTGGTATTTAGGGGACGTGACATCCATGCTGTGCCTCCTACGAGGACAATGTGGGCTGGGTGCCAGGCGCTCCTTTGGAATTCACAGTTTCAAGTACATCTGGTGTGCAATCAAAACCTTCATCATAGACTAATTAACTTTCTTAAGTCTACATAATAATTAGGGTTTTTTTTCTCTAGTCTTTTCACGTGTTTTTCACAGCTGTATGCAAGGATCATGTGTTTTATTTCTTTTCCAAAGTTCATGGAACCTATCCCAATGCTGTATGTACATTAATAAAAGTTAACAGTTAACAGTTAAAAGAACTCAATCATGCTTTTAAGAATCATTAGCTATGGGCAGTAGCATATGCACCCACAATTGCAATAATATTCCAGTATTGTTTTGTGTCAATTAACCCCTGCACTTTTGAGAACTGTGCTCTTGTTGATGGCTGGCATCCAGGTGAGGCAGGAGGGTAACAGTTAGGAGGCTGCCCGAGCCTGTAAGGAGCCAAGGTAACAAAAGTCCAGGCAGCTCAGGGAGAAAATAGCTCAGTTGGCCAGTTCACCGATGGAGACATCTGTTCACTGTCCTGAGAGTTTTGGCCATTGACCATATAGGCCACAGAAGATTCCTTTATCAACCGGATGTCAGGTAGAATTAATTATGTTAGTGTTTTAATCCCTAAGGAATTCCTGTAATTCAACGAATAAGATGATCCCTATTTTAATTAAACAGTTGACAGTCAATCATTATCTCAGACAAGGATAACAAATTAAATAACAAAGGATGAGACTCAAGTAGCATTTTGGTGCTCAATTTATGGTATTTTCAAAGAAGATTTGGATACAAGGTACTTTGGAGAAACACGACTACATCTACCCGTATGTTTGGTTTAAAAGATGCCAAAGTTTTCAGGATTGTGGAAAACAGGGCCACATGTTAACCTGACAAGCTCAGGGGAGGCCTGCAAGGTGGCCTTACAAACTCAGAGACCTCAAGTAACCAGAAAGGATGGTCTGAAATTAAAACTTATTAACTAAAAGCAGTTTAATTTTTGGGAGGTCGTGTCCTAGGGCGGTATTTTTCCCTGACAAAGGTCAGTCTTTACCTTAATTGAACCTGTCTATTGTCATTTTGCATCTGTGATAACAGACCTTTGGAGTGTCAAGGTAACTTTCCTTTTTCCAGACCCCTTGGACACAACTACCTCCCAGAGCTGAGACCACAAGTCCCCTCGTGACGCTGTTATTATGTTCTTTGTTGACTTTAATTATCCTTTACCCACCTGTGTAAAAGAAGTATGTGTCTACTATCTCACCTTTTATCCTATCCCAGAGGTCCCCCCTCCCCACTTTCCTATCTCCCAACTCCTTAATCCATCACCAGTGAATTTCATATAACGCCCCCGTATCTTCTCCTTTGATTGTAATGTATAAAATAAGGTGATAAAGGACCACTCTCCAGAGCATTTCTTAATCCGTTGAGATTTTGCTTCCCAGCAATTGTCGCCAGTTTGGCTCAAATAAACTCACCAAAAATTCTCTACAGGTTCGAATATGTCTTCCATCCACAGGATAAAGTTTAACCCTCCTGTTTCTGCATGCTGCTTTCCTCTCCACCTTCTGCTGCGTCGTTATCCTCAGACCTCCATCATAAACTGCCTGCATTCCACTTGCCTTTTGTCGTTGTTTTAATAGTTCATCTTGATTTATGTAATTTTTAGACTTACGTAAAAGTTGCAGGAATAATACAAAAGTTTTCACATACCCATCACCCAGGTTTCCTCAGATGTAAACATTTTACCACATTTGCTTTCCTTCTCTCTCTCTCTCTCCCCCCACAAGCACACAATTTTATCTAGACTATTTGCGGGTAACTTGTGAACGTAATGCCCCTTTAACTCTTAATACTTTATATTTCCTAAAGACTGGAGCATTTGCTTACATAGCCACAATATAATTGCTAAAATATGGAAACTGACACTAATTATGTGTAGATATATAATATATACAATCTATTATCTATAACCCGATTTACAGATCTAATTCAGAGTTCACCAAATGCCAAAATGACATCCTTTAATAGCAAGAGACTATCCCAGGCTATGAATTGCTTTCAGTTGTCATGTCTTTTTAACCTTCTTTACTCTGAAAGAGTTCCTCAGTCATTCTTTAGCTTTCACGACCTTGACACTTTTTAATAATAGAGATCCATTATTTTGTAGGCTGTCTCTCAATTTGGGTTTTTCTAATGTTTTCTTTATAATTAGACCAGTTTTGTTTGCACTGATTTTGGCAAGAGTACCGCAGACGTGACATGGCGTCCCCAGTGCCTCATGTCAGCAGACACATAACGTCAGCTGGTCCTAGGGCTGGGTGGTCGCTTCGATCCCATCTCTCGATTTCTCCTCTAAAATAAAGCTGCTGAATTTTCCTTTACAATTAAGAAGTATGCTGTAGGGAGTTATGTTTACCCACTAATTTTGACTCCAGTAATGATTCTTGCCAGAATCAATTATTATTGCGATACTTGGCAATTGCGGCCAAAGGCTTTTTTACTTCTTTTTGTCATTTTTAAAAAGCTTTCAAAATTGGGGTTAAAATACACAAAAGTAATATTTACCATCTTAACTGTTTTCAAGAGTACAGTGCAGCGGCATTAAGCTCATCCACATTGTTGTGCAACTATCACCACCGTCCATCTCCAGACCCTTTTTATCTTGCAAAACTGAAACTCTGGCCCCATTAAACGCTAACTCCCCCTCCGCCTCCCCCAGCCCCATGGCCCTCACCCTTGTGTTTTCTGTCTCTATGGATCTCACTACTCTAGGCCCCTCACCTGTGTGGGATTATTATATAGTATTTGTCTGTTGTGGTGTGTGATTGGCTTATTTCACCGAGCTTAGTGACATCAAGGTTCGTCCTTGTTATAGCTTGTGTCAGAATGTCCTTCCTTTGTTCTACAGTTTGTTTCTCCAGTTTATTTATCTCCCAACCGGCACTTGGATTTTTCCCACATTTTAGCTACTGTGAATAATGCTGCTGTGAACATAGGTATATGAATATCTGTTGGAGTTTCTGTTCTCAGTTCTTTTGGATATGTACCCAGAAATGGAATTCCATACAGTAAATTTTTTTTTATTGCTGTTCAAGTATAGTTTTGTCCATTTTCCCCCCATAACTCCCCCTGCCCCTCCCAGCCCCACCTCCCACCCTTGATTCTACCTTTTTTTTGTAATTTTGTCCTTTAATTTTTTGAAATAAAATACTGTTTTCCACAGAGGCTGCACCATTTTATGTTCCCACCAACAGTCCACAAGCGTTTCAATTTCTCCACAACCTCACCAACACCTGTTATCTTCTGGTTTTTTGTTTTTGGTTTTTTTTTAGCAGCCGTCTAATGGATGGGTAGTGATATCTCATTGTGGTTTTGATTTGCATTTCCCTAATGATTAGTGATGATTAGCATCTGTTCATGTGCTTAGTGGCCATTTGTGTATCTTCTTTGGGGGATTGTCTATTTCAAGTCCTTTGCCTATTTTGAATTAGGTTGTTTGGGTTCTTTGTTGATGGTGGTCATTTTTTTTAAGTTCTTTATTTTGCAAAATTTCAAACATTGAGAAAATTTGATAAACAATGCATCCAGCCCTGACTGGTGTGGCTCAGTTGGTTGGGTGTGGTCCTGCAAAGTGGAAGGTCGCAGGTTCAGTTCCTGGTTGGAGCACATGCTGCCTGGGTTTTGGGTTCGGTCCCCGAGGGCGCATGTGAGAGGCCACCAGTCAATGTTTCTCACATCGATCTTTCTCTCTTCTTTCTTCCTCCCTTCCCCTGTCTCTAAAAATAAATAAATAAAATCCTTACATTACAAAAATACATCCAAAAGCACCAGATATTAAGATTTTGCCACATTTGCTTTCTCTTTCAATGTCTCCCTGTCTGTTATTGTTATTTGTGTAACCACCGAGAGCAAATTATGGGTGTCAAGGCCCTCCATGCCTAAACTCTCAAGCATACGTTTCCTAAGAACTGAGTACCACGATTGTAGTTCAGAAATTTTAAACCGACACAGTCCCACTGGAGCAGGAGATAGGAAGGAGGAAACTCCGGAGGTGCCCCAGGGCTAAGATAAAGGACACGGATACAGGACAGAGACTTGGTCCCACTTTCTGGAAAAGCGCTGAATTACGCTGAATCATGAATGCACCTGTGCAGAAGATGCTACATGACCCCTGCTTCATTATAATAGCACTGTAATAAATTAGCATTTTGGGACCCCTTCCCCTGTGGCCAATCAAGGAAAATCATGGGAGACCACATGCACAATAGCTTTAAAGGAATATAACTGCTTGTACACGCACAATAAAACCCTGCCAAGACTACCCAGGAAATATCCGCCCTATAAAAGTAGAAGCCCTCCAGCCCCTGAGGTCAGTCTCTGCTCGGAGCTGACCCGCTCCCATGTTCTGCGGAGTGTACTATTGCTTAATAAATCTGTTCTCTCTCTTCCTGCTATAAACTCCCTGTGTGTTCAGTTCAGTTCTTTGTCCATGATCACCAAGATCCTGGTTACCTGTGCCCCCCAGTGACACCATTACCTAAATATATCACCTGTGTTAGGCAGTTAGACAGACATGAGCAGAGCTAGAGCCAGGTCACTAGGGCAGAAGCCCCAGATGCCTAGCAAGGGGAAAAACTGGGAAAACAAGGACCTCGCCCGCCCCCAGGGTCACCTTTCCTCCCCTGGCGTGTTGCTAGTCATTCGGTAGACCCCTTTGGAGGAGGAACAATGGGCCCGAGAGTGGCCTCATGTGACTCCCACGCAGGCCCCTGCATGACCACTGTCTTCAGCATTAACCCTTAGGGATTACATCCAGACCTCAGCTGTGTCTCAGCTCCAGGCCCAGAAAAGCAGCAAATCAGACAAGCAACATGAAGGCTGTCCTATGCTGCTGTTTTTAAATTCCGCTGATGAACTTTTTGAGTGCTGCGCCCCAGCCCCATTTCCCTAAGCCCTGTGGTTTTTATTGCTGCAGTAATTTTCAGAAATGCACGTGACATGTGTTACCATCTAGCAGAACCGATCACAGAAAAAGTAATGTAAAATTCCTCAGATGCACCCTCTCTCTCTGGTGTCGTTTAAATAGGAAAAATGTGATCTGCCAGTGCTGTCCCTGATAGCGATGACATTTAGGCTCCCGTGGGACTGAAGGGCAACCTGGCCTATATTCCTTCTTTGGATGAATCGTCTCCCTTCCAGATCCTTCTCAAAGCGTTAGGCCTGTCCCATGTGTCCTCTTGGAGGTGCTCCGGCCTTTGGCAAGTAGTGAGCTGGGAGCTCACTGGGCAGGAGGGTGGCTGGATCAGTGGATGTGAGTGACGTGGGAGAGGGGTTTCAGGGACAGACTTTGCAGGACTGAATGCAGAGGGACAGCAGGCAGCTTGGTGAAGGCAGGGCTTCACCACAGAAATCTCATACGCGTGAGAGCTGGCTGGCTAAGGAGGCCCTGGGGATGGGGGGGATGGCTGGCTGAGGAATATGCTGCAGCATGACTTCCCAAACGCGCCCCATGGGCAGGGGCTTGAGTGGCGGTATTCTGCCTGTCTGAGTGACATGCTGTCGTCTGGGCTCCAGCCAGGGCCTTATCAAGCCCCCTACACCTGCAGTCACGTTCCCTGAAACTGCACGGAGTTGTGAAAGCGAGATGCTTCCCCTGGACCTGAAAGCCAGGGTCCAGGTACAATTTCTTACTCCATGGCCCAAGCCAACCACAAGAGCCAAAGTGATCACACGAGCAGTGCCATTGCTGCTGGGTGACAGTCCAGACAAGACCTGCATTAGTCAGGTGAGGGCACCGAGGGGCTGAATGAGCAGGCTTGGCACAGCCTGGCGCACCAGGTAGGGACAGGCGTGTCTCAGGCACCCAGGAGCCACTAGAGGTGTTTGAATGGTGATGTCAGCTGAGTAAAGATTCTGTATTCTGTACTGGTGCTCTGTAAAGATTCCTCTGTTAGTACTCTTGGGTGGGATTCGTGAATAAAGGACATGCAAATGGGAGTGTCAGGGACAGTGGAGAAGATACTAATAGTCACAGAGGTGGAATCAACAGGAGGGACAGGAAGAGAAACATGGCGACCACGAAAATACTCTCAGGCCGGGTACAGGGAGCATGGCTGGCTAACAGCCAGCCGCGGGCGCCTGGCAGCCACCACACGCCGCCCAGCCGGTGGGGGCTGTGTAGAGCTGTCCTTGCAGATGTGCACTCCTCCGCCGAGTGACCGTGCCAGAGAGTCCCACCTGCCTGGCCAAGGGTCACACTGCCCCTGAGGGTCTTCCCACCCACCCTCCTGCCTCACCCCTCTCTTCCTCAAGCGTGGGACCTGCACCGCCTGCCTCCTCCGGCTCCCTGGCTTTGTCCGTCACCAGCGGGAAAACGGTGAGGTTTGGGCACTGGCTCACTCACTATGTGGTCATGTATGTGATGTCATCTAATCCTTAGGGAGCCCCAGGAGGTATATATGACCAGGGCTACTTCACTGGTGAGGACCTGGGCCTGAGATGGTTAAACAGTGGCCCAAGGTCTCAACAGCTGCTTTAAAAAAAAAAAGAAGATTTTATTTATTTATTTTTTGGGGGTGAAGGCAGGGAGAAAGAGAAGGAAACATCTGTGAGTGGTTGCCTCTCGAGCGCCCCCTACTGGGGACCTGATCTGCAGTCCAGGCGTGTGTCTTGACTGGGAATCGAACCCACAACCCTTTGGTTTGCAGGCTGGTGCTCAATCAACTGAGCCACACCAGCCAGGGCTCAGCAGCTGCGCTTGGTGGAACTGAGGCTAAAGCATGAGCCTGACTCCAGACATCACGGGCTTCCCACCAGTCATAGCGACATTCAATCTTGCTCAAAATTTCAAAAGCGATGCAAGAGTAGTACCCAGGTACAGTATGGTCCTTTTTTGCATTCTAATCGGTGCTGGTGTGCAAATGCTCGACAGGCTGCTACGTACACACACATTGTTCTGTCTTCACTTTTTTCCAGGTCACATGACGACACAGTGATTTCCATGTTGTGACATCACTTTCATAATTATTATTTTGCAGATATTGCATTTATTAGATTAGAATTACTTGACCTTTTCCCTACTTTTAGCATTTAGGCCATTTGTTTTTTGTTTTGTTTTTTGGGGTTTTTTGGCTATTATTTTAAAAAATCTGTAGTGAATTTTCCCCTTCTCTCTGGGAATTAGTTCCTGAAATCCCCTCCCCTTGAGTAGGGTTACTGGGTCAAGGGTGTTAACAATTTTTCTCCCAGATATGTCACTGTTGGGAATGAGTGGGAGGGGCATTGAAATGCAGGACATGCACAAAATCACCACCAACACTGGAGAAGCAGCACGTGCCTCTCAGTGGGTCTGCAGACCCAGCCCAAACCCACCTCCCGCAAAAATCCTCTCCAGGTTCCCCGGCAGGACGCATCTCTTCCCTACACCCTGTTTTTGTCCCCATTTTATAGACGAGGAAATGGACTCGAAGAAGCTGCCCTGCTCCGGGACACCCAGTTAGCAAGAGGCAACACCAGCTCCTCAGCCTGGCTCCTTTCCATGACAGAGCTATGACAGGACAGCTCCCACCAGCAGTGCCTCTCTTGTCTTTGCTTTTAAAATAGTGCTGACTTCTCCGCATGAGAAGGTCAGGCCGCCTCTTCGATTTTCAGAAACTCCGCCAGGCACAAGAGCACAGCCAGCTGCTGGGTGGGCTGAGGGGCCAGAGGCCCTTCAGACAAGTACTTGGACAGAACCCTCGAGCCCATTTACGCTGTGTGGACCTAATGTCTTCTGTCCCCGTTAGGAGGTTTAAAACAATTACCCATCCAGTCATTTCAGCCCAAATATGGCGCAACAGCATGGCCCAGAATACATGCCCCTTGGGGCTGTCACGCAGCACAGGAAAGTTTACAAAAGTCCAATAGTTCTATTCTCCCAGGAACCGGAGCACTAAATATTTACAGATGTGAAGAGAGATGGTGCGCCGGCTCTCAGGGCCGCTGGGCTGAGTCAGAGGGCTGTTTGGACAAGAGCACCAGCAGGCCCCTCTGGCCCATCTAGGGGCATTTTTGGTCCCATGTGCTCATCTCAGCATCAGATCCATCCTTTACCACATCTTGTTATAATATCAGGACTCACCACGGGCACCCTTCCTGCTTCTCTGAGGCGGAGTGAGCAACTGGCCTGAGAAGCATATATTTTTCTTTTTTTAGTTGCATTTTAAATTAATGTTATCACTCTCCATTGTGTTTATTTTTCACTAAAATATCTAGACTTCTTTAAAAAACACCCTTCCCTTTTTTTATATTGTAAAAATAGTGCATAACTGTTATAAAAATGCAAACATTCAGAAATGCATAAAACAAAAAGGAAAACTTGTCCTCTCCTCTCCCTAAATCCCACATTCCAGTGATAATTTGGGACCCTGGAGTCTGATGGCCTGAGTGCACGTTCCAGTTCTGCCACTCTTGTCAGAAGGCCCTGGTCAAGTTCCTTGACCTCCTCCTTCCTCAGCTGTGTCATCTGTAAAAGGGGGACAACAGTACTGCTGTCAAACGAAGGCCGTTGGTGCCAATTTGACGCCAACAGGAACTCCCATTTGGGGTGTGGCGAAGAAGGAAGTTTCGCTGTTGCAGGCCAGCCGGCTGTTTTGTGACACAGCGCAGCTGTGAGGCAGCCTGGGGCCAGATCCCTCGCAGGCAGGCTGGACAGCTGTGCTGTGCTTCTCCGTGGTCCGCTCTGGCCCGAGCTGGCCTGCAACAGCGAAACACCCTTGCTATTTCAGCTCACCCTGGGAAACACAGCCTTCAGTCTTCAGTGGGGAGGCAGAATGGGATCCTGAGCTAGAGGGGAGCTGGTTAATATAGAGAGAGGTCCCTGCCCCTGGTCCCTGATTGGCCTGTTGGCACGCAAAAGAGGACTCCGGATCCTCAAAGTTCAGGAAAGTTCAATAGGCGCTTTCCTGATTGGTCGGAGCGGAGCTGTTTCATTTGGCCAATAAAGATGCTGATGGGGATACAGCTCCACAGCTCAGACTGCACAGGAAAGTCAGTTCTATTGAAATAGGGTTCCAGGAACCCCCGTATGAGGCCTGGCCCAGGAGGCAGGAACACAGTGTGAGCAGACGGGTAGGGCAGACGCAGGTGTGGGCTGCTCCCTGAAGTGCAGTTTGTGAGAGACCCCTGTGTAGAAGCAGTTGCCAGGCTCTGTTTAAAAATTTGAGCTCAGTTAGTGACCAGGAGCTCTTCCTAGTAGGTACCTTCGTTCTCAACATCCACACTGCTCACCTCGTAGGGTTGTTGTGAAATTAAACATGTTATTACATGTTAAGAGTCTTGAACAGTGCTTGGCACATAATAAGCACTAGACATGCGTTAATTAGTAAGTAACACACACTGTATTACTTAGGAATAGGATTAACTGCTGTACCAGAGACCCCAAACTACAGTAGTTCAGACAAGATAGAAGTTTCTCTTTCTTTCTAGAAGCAATTGGAGGAGTGGGACCAGGTGGACAGTTGCTTGGGTTCCATGAAGTTTCATCCCCTAGCAGTGGTCCTTGTCTGCAACAGCTTTATCTCTGGGGTCCACTGGCAGGAAGGGGACAGAGGAAGTGGACAACATCCGAGCTTCCTTTTGAAGGATATGACCACTTCTGCTTGCATCCTGTTGGCCAGATCGTAGACCTTCTGTCAAACCTTGCTAAAGAGAGGCTTTGCCTGCTCCGTAAGTGCGGGATTGGGCTACACTGTCCCTGGGTTTTCACCCTAGCCCAGGTAGTGGGCCGAGGAGAGACCACATCTATTATGAAAGGAAATAAAGAAGGAACACCGGCAAACAGCTCAGCCTCTGCCTGCACACTTGTCTTTAACGGCACATTTTGTATGTGCTGCTCTCGCACAGCGTTTTCTCTTAGCAATGGGAGAGCGGCCTCCGTAGGTCAGCAGCATAGATCCCATGCACGGTGTCAGCGCACTGCTTTCCAGGAAACAGAGGCTCTTGAACCCCTGAGCCAGGCCTCGCCGATGCTCGCTGATGTTCCTTTTCATTTTTGCTTTTACAGACCTAGCTGCCACGTGCATCCTCTTCACAGACACTTTTTGCAATGTCTTTGTGTGTGTGTGTGCGCCAACAGATCTATAACATAGGTTTAGAGGGCTGGGTTGCTAAGGAAAGGGGCATGTAAAATTTTTACATACCGTGAAATTCCACTCTGAAAATATTATATCAATTTGGGCTCCCCCAATAATATGCGAGAGCCTTCATGTCTTTTTATCTACGGAGGGGCAATCTGCCCTTTTCGACAGGACAACTTGTGGGAGAGGGGCTTTAGCGACAGCGCCCCTCCTACCCATAGATGGTAGTTCCCTCCACCGCTGTCATTCGGGCACGACCCTCCTCACACTGATGGATGTGGAGGGGACAGTTCACATGCAGTGAGCGAGAGGTCATCTGCCAGAAGTAGGGCCTTTTGAAAGTGAACAGGAGGCCAAAAAAGGAAAATTCGTGTGAATTAGCAGGGGCAGGAGCTAGAGAGAACTAACGGGAATAGGGACAAGATAAAAGGGACTTCCACTTTTAAAAAAGCTGTGGGAAGCTCATCGAGACCCACGAGACTAGACAGAGCTACGGCAACTCTGAAGTCCGAGAGGTGGACTGAGGTAGGCTGCCTGGGTTCAAATCCTGGCTCCACCGCTTACCTGCTGTGCAGTCTGGGCATGGTGCTTAACTTCTGCCTCAGTTTCCTCATTCATTACATTGGCTAGGAAGGGCATCTGCCTCATCTGGTTGTAAGGATCAAGTCATTGGGTTCAAGTGCTTGAAAGAACACCTGGTCCATTTGGCATCAGGAATGTATTTAATCTTTAACCATCACCTTCATCCCTCCTCACTACGTACCTATACGCTGACTGAACTAACTGTATTTCATTGGCACACTGAGACTCCCTTACACAAGACCAAAACTAACTGTCCAGATTACACCGAGCCAGTGCACCTGCACTGTCAGCAGAGTGGGGGACAAGAGTCGGCGAGCAGCACAGCGCCCACGCTCAGACTTGGATTCAGGGACAGTGTTGTCTCCTCCACCAGGGAGATCTCAGCGGCATCTGGTGCAGGTGGGGGAGAATTTGACCCCAAACAGGCAGGCGAGGCGCAGCTCCACGCTAAGCTGCTGAGGGTGCGAGCAAGTGCTGTGTTCCCATCTATTAGTTCCCACTCACCCTCTGAGCACGTGGTGGTGTTTAGTAAGTAGAATCTCACCAATACCGCTTCTTGCTGCCCTAGATGTGCAGGGCCCCGTTTTACAACTAGGCATGCTTTAAAGTTACTATGAAGTGCGTGCGCCTTTTGCAAAGCCAGAGGTCTGACAGGAGCTGCATTATACATCGCCACAGACCTCCAACACTTCCTGCCTTCCTTCCCGGCTCGTGTTTAACTTGTTTCTCCGCTTCCCGCCTGAGTGGGGCGGTGTGCACGGCGGAGGATGCGTTGCCCACATCCCCCTGCGTGAGGCAGCGTGCACTGCACAGGATGCGCGGCCTCGCTAGAAGGCCGCATGGGCAACTGGCTTGGTCCACCCAGGAGCCCAGGTAATGTGTTCAGCAGACCTGCTCTACCCCAGGCCTGAGCCCCTGGGCGGCTACCGTAGAAGCAAAGACAGAGATGGGCAGAGAAGTTGCAAGTGAATTCGTAAGGAAGGGAGATAAAAGAAGACATCTAAAGGACGATTGCAGCCCTTGGAAGGGAGCTTTTGCAGCTCCGGGAGCCCTCCCGCAAGTTTCCTGGGGGCAGAAAGCAGGTGCACAGGGGGTCCTGGGAGAGGGCCCCCCGTGCCTGGCAGCGCTGCTTCTGGGCAGCCTCCCTCCATCCCGACAACCCCCAGCACCCTCCCTTGAACGCCGGTGTGCTGGTGTCCTCAGTTCTCCCCACTTCCCAAGTGCGCTCTGCCCCCTGGATTCTTTGTCCTTTCCCTGCTGGCTTCCCCTAGAAACTGTGTCTCCTCCAACTTCTCCCAACCCATCTTCTGCCATGCTAATCAGTAGTAATAGTTAGAGCTCATATTGGTTGAACACATCCTAGTGCCAGGCATTATGTAATTCCTAATGTGTTCATGGGATACCCCAGTCATACAATGTAAGCAGGTACTCTTCCTAGCATCATCTTATAAACGAGGACACAGAGGCTCAGAGAGCTTGCGGAAGGTCATGCAGCTAACAGATCGCTGGACCGAAACTTGGATGTTTCATTCTATGGCTTGACCCCTTCATCACCCCCTGCGACCACACAGCCGAACCACGGCTTGCCTCCGCGTGCTTCTCTCTGTCTCCGGGCTGCCTTTCCTGCACTCACCTTATTTCTCCCAGGACGTGTGGAAAATAATGCGAACGTGAAGTCGGAACTGCCTTCCTAGAGGAACTGTCTTGCACATCTTTCTGTTCAAGACTTTGGCTGTTAAAACCGGACAAACTAACCTTTGAGCTGAGCCTAAAGCACCTTCGTATTCCAAACAATTGTTTATTATATGACGATGGGACTGGGAATTAAAGACCTTCTTTACAACCGGCATCGCTGTGTTAGCTTATTGCACCTACAGAAATGTCTTCTATTGATGTCATTGTCCCCTTCCCGTTGTCATAAATTACCCCTCTTATAATAAACCGGTAATCTAGTGAGTGAACTATTTCCTGAGTTCTGTGAGCCCTTCTAGCAAATTACAGAGGAGGGGTCATGGGAACCTCTGATTTGTAGGTGGTCTGAGGCACAGGTGATGACCTGGGCCTGCCAATGGTGTCTGAAGATGGGGAGCAGTCTTGTAGGACTGAGCCCTTAACCTCTGGCCTCTCATGCTGCCTCCAGGTGGTGTCAGAATTGAGTGAAATACACCCAGCTGGTGCTGAAGAGTTGACTGGAGTGGGGAAAAAAAACACGTACACTGTAGTTATTTATACCCATCTCACCTGCCAAGCTAACTAAAAGCCCCCTGGGGACCACACAGGAGCCACTCTGGCTTTGGATCCTGGCTCTGTTACCCTCCAGGGGTGTCCAACCTTTTGGTGTCTCTGGGCTACACTGGAAGAAGTAGAGTTGTCTTGGGCCACACATTAAATACATTGTGACACGTAATCACAAAAAAATCTCATAATGTTTTAAGTAAATTTACGATTTTGTGTTGGCCCTGATTCATAGCCATCCTGGGCCGCGTGAGGCCCGTAGGCTGTGGGTTGGACGGCCCTGCACCTAGACACTTGGGGAGCACTGAGGAGTCTCCCCTCAGCCAAGATGGCACAAGGGAAGGCTCTTACACTGGGCCACCAAAAGCTAGAAAGATGAATGGACAAGACCCAAGTGTGCCAAAATCCAGCAAGATAATTAGAAAAAAAGCCCTCCCCTCCCATCCCTATAAGAACTGCAGGTTTGAGCAGGAAGGGGAGGTGGTCTTTGAGAAGCGAGCCCACTATTCTCCCAGGTTGCCCAGCACCTGAATAAACCTCCTTTGCACCAGCATCTGCCTCACGAGTTTGGCTTCATTCCAGCAGAACTTGCATTTCAGTTCTAGCTCCACAATGATCTCATGAGTCAACTGCGACACTGTCTGTTCACCCCCCAACCCAGCTAGGTTCCAGGGGTTCTTGAACACATCCCTCCAGGATTTTGCCTCCCCAGCTCTGTGGAGCACCTGCTCAGCAGCCTGGGGTGGGGGCTCGACAACAGTCACCCAGGCTTTGGCGAGGGTGACCCCATTGCCTCTCCACAGGACATAAGCCCCACCTGGCCTCTGGGTCCCTGCAAAGCCCCACGGGGTGACTGGGAGCCCAAGACGCCGGTCTGTGGTGTCTGGACAACACACTCCGCCTTCTCAGGGCCTTGGTTTCTCCTCAGTGGCACAGGACCTTTCCACCCACCTCCCAGAGCGTGGGAAGGGGACAGTGGAGAGAGCCCTCGAAAAGCATCAGGCGATGCGAAAATGACGCGTAATGTCACTGTGAGATAGGTCTAGTCTTTTGGGGAGAGAATAAATTATCAGTATCCTACAAATAAACTGTTGAAAGTGAATTTGAATAAAGTACAACTAAAAAGAGGAAGAGGAGAAGGGCACCATGAGTTTTCCCGAAGCTGCTCCCCGGGGCGGAAGTGAAGCTGTGGGCGCGGCGTTTCCACGCGGGCCCCACAGACGCCTCCTGCCAGGCGGAGGCTCCTGCCAGGCGCGGGCCGGGCTGTGGGCAGCGGCCCCGCAGCCAAGCAGCGGCAGGTCACCGCGGCCTGTCCGTGCCAGCAGCAGCTGGCGTCCCTTTTCTTTTTCCGTTTTGCTGGGGTTGCCTGATTGTAGAAGTTGCAGGAAGCTCTCTCTCCTGGGACAGGGCTATGCTGGCTGCCACTTCACAGTTTCTCCAGGCCAGTCACCGTCCAGCCGTGGCTTTTCCCCCTGCCTCTTCTCCCCTCTTTGGCTGTCCCACCGGATATTAGTTTCCGAAGGGAGGGTGGGTCGGAGGGGGAAGTAAGTAGAGTTAAAATTCAGTCCGATAGCAGATTTGATAAATATTTTTTGGAGGGGAGAAATTAGCATTAATTAATGTTTTATTAAATTTATGTTTTCCATATTTCTTCTTATAGGAGATGTTCAAAATCAACCATGTATCAGAAAACAATACAAAATTTCTGTTTTGTTAGTTATTAAACTCACACCTGGCATGTAAAAACAGAAGCTTTCAGCAGATGGCGCCAAAGAGTGTCTTTTCTCCACCTTCCTCCTGGCTCTTCACTGAGCCCCTTTCATGCTCAAGAAAACGAGTTTCTGTACCAGCAGACACCAGCTCTAGCTACGATCCACGGCAGAAAATCCCCAGTAAGATGTTTAGAGGGAAAGACCCCCAAGAGTTGTAGCCTTGGTTGGTAGAACCAGCAAGTTCTTGGTTTCTAAATTGCTTATGGATTTTGCGCCAGTTCAGTTTGGAAGAAATGTACCGGTAGACCTGATGAGCCTCACCGCCCTGCCCCGTCTTCGGCCTCCACCTCCCTCTGACCCCTATCAGAGCAACAGCCCAGATGTTTCTGGGAGCAGTGGGGTGCTGGGACCCTGGGAAGACTCTTAGTGTTAAGAGACTGGGAAGCAAGAGACCCTGACACCCGAGGCCTCTCTTTCTGCATCAGGCCCAAGACTGGGCCCTAGGCCACGGCCAGGGCGCAAATGCAGATGGAGGAAATAGCAACACCAAAGTGACAGTGCTGTCCCCAGGTAGTCCCCCAAGCCCAGGTGTGGAAACTAAGGAGAATGAGAAACCAAACCAGCAAAGCCAGGCTAGACGGTTATGCCTGAAACATCTATTTATTGCTGTCTCTCTCTGTGGCATTGTGACACTGGAAAGATATACAGTCCCTAGCCTCCAGAAATGAATACTTAGGTGGAAAGAAGGTTTATTCCATTCAGTTGTTGGAGTCAGCTGGCTCCTGGACGCTGATGGCGGTCACATCCTTCTGCCTCTGAGTTCAGTGACATCATGTCATCAGCTTCAAATTAGCTGCAGTCAGAGGGTTTCCACCAAGGAAATACAGGCAAACACTGTAAACCAGGGCTCCCGCCCCCAGAGCCCAGGGTTAAACCAGCACCCTGGCCCATCATAGCACAAACTGCTTAAGTAACACGGAGCCGGGCGCTTCGTAACTGGGAAGCAATGGAAAGTGTCCTGGGTTTGGATTCGAGGTCAAGCTCCCCACTCACTGACCGTCTAACTGACCACTGAGGCTCAGTTTCCAACTCTCTTTAATGGAATTAAATTCTACTTGGTCGCACAGCAGTTTTGAAGCTCAAAGGAGAGGGGTTTATGCAAAAGGCCTAAGGTATAATGGATTTTACCAAGGTGACAGGACCAACCAGTGCTGTAAATGATGCTGATCATGCCTGTCTCACCCCAGTCTCATGAGGAATACATAAAATAATGCATACTCATTTATTTGTTCATTTGTTCTACAATGTTTATTGATGTTTCCTACATGCTAGACACTGCTATCTGTGCAGTCACAGAGATGCAAGGACTTCTTTGCAGATTAGAAAGCTTCTGTGTAAGAACAGAAGCATCACACATTGGTTTTTTTCCTCTCAGCTTTCTTCCTGTCTTCCATTCTGGGCACACTCACACTTACACTGTAACACATCCTGCAGCAAATGCCACCCTCTATGCCTTCGTTTAAACTACAATCCACAGCAACGACACAGAAACACAACTGTGACAAAAAAAAAAAGAAAAATCCTTGAAATATTTTCTCGACTGAAAACAGGTAATAACAAAATTATCTGTATTTATATATGAATCTGGGAGAGCATATATTAACGTAGTCACAGTAACTTTCTCCGCGTGGTAAGAGAAATGCTTTTAATTTACCTTTCTTCTCAGATGTACAGTTTACTTTTTCTACAAAAATTACCTATGTAATGTTTTAGTTAAAAATAAATAAATAAGGCCTCACTGATGGGGCTCAGTTGGTTGGAGTGTCATCTCGTAACCAAAACATTGCAGGTTCGATTCCCAGTCAGGGGACACACCTGGATTGTGGGTTTGATCCCTGGTCCAGGTGGATACAATTCCCTGTCTGGGTACATATGGGAGGCAACCAATTGATAGCTCTCTCTCTCTCTCTCTCTCTCGCTCACTCTCTCTCTCTATCTCTCAAAGCAATTAAAAAAGGCCTCAGGTGAGGATAAAAAGTTTTTAATACAGAAATAAGACAATTCAAACTTTAAGAAACAAAAACAATTTAGTTAGCTATTTCTTACTGAATTTTATTTTTTTTAAAATGAGGTTTCCTTTCTTTTAATTTTATATTATTTTTAGACAGAGAGGAAGGGAGACAGAAAGAGAGGAAGAGAATCATCAATATGTGGTTGCTTCTCGTGTGCCCCCTACTGGGGGCCTGGTCGGCAACCCAGGCATGTGCCCTGTCTGGGGAATAGAACCTTCAACTCTTTGGTTCGCAGGCTGGTGCTCAATCCACTGAACTACACCAGCTGGGGCGTCTTACTGAATTTTAAATTTGGATGATTATAGATGAGGAAGCTCAGGCAGGAGGATGAGTAACGGGCCAGTTGGACTTCTTTCCCTAAATTTGTCATTATCTTCCTCTCTTTCCAAGTGCTTTTGATTATTAGTTTAAACCTATATGCTCTGTAATAAGTCTCCTCTTTAATTATCTTTCTGACTTTTTGATGTATGTACTTAGTCTAATATGGTAGATTTTCTTTGACTGTTTCTTTCTTTTCTCTTTTTTTAATGTTCAACTGATTGCTTCTAGGTTTCTTTGACTTTTCTCTTTGAAAGACTCCTGAGGTAAATAAGCATTTTTAGTCCAATCACTGGTCCCTTTAATTATATTCTTCTCATGCCTGCCTCTGGCTTCTACCAGCTAATTTTCTCAGAAATTTTCAAGGATGAATCATAATTCCTCAAAGCCATCATTCCTAGAATCAGAGCTTTTCTTTCTGTTCGGTGTAGACTAAAGTAAGAGTTTCTCATACACTATTATTCAGTAGTAAAGCTTTTGTCCTCTGGGGCTCAGTGGTTCCATCTGCCAAGTGGATGTTTTCCCAAGTCGCTTGATGACTATTTCTTACTGAAAACACCTTGAACAATCGGAAGGCCTTCCAGCCTCAGCAGACGGACCCTGGCCTCCCTAGATGGCACGCGAGCGAGCAGAGTTGGGCACCGCCTACTGGAAGCCAGAGCATCAAAGTCGCCTCCCGAGGTGGAGCTGGCGCAGCCGGTGGCGTGGCGGCGGCGGCGTCCCTGGCGGTTCGGGGGGCTCGCGGCAGGCCGGACGCACCGCCGAGGAGACGCTCTTCCGCAGCTGGACCCCTCAGCCCTGCTTCCCCAGGTCAGCCCGCCGGCCGCCGGGCGACCGCAGCGCAGGGGCCTCCTGCGTGCGCAACACGCAGGCCCCTTCCGATCTCTTCCAACTCGAAAGCTCAGAAGGAGGAAGCGTTTGCCTTTAAGGATCGGCCACCACGTTGAAGGTTAAATGGGTCCGCGTGGGTCAAGCCGCCGACGCCCGGGCAGATCCCCTGGGCGCTGGGATTCATGGCCTCCCGCCCGCCCCGCCCGGCCGGCGGCCCTCGGCCCGCGCCGCCCCAGGCGCTTCTCCCGGAGGAAGGGCGGTGGCTGGGCGCGCGGTCCCAACTGCTCTCGCACGCGAGGAGCCGCAGCAAAGGGAATATTTGATGAGGACACGTGCGACCTGCTCTGCTCGGAGCTGGCCGATGGCCCGCGCCGGCGCAGGGTGAGCTCCGGCCCTGCCCACGGGCGAGGCAATTCGGGCCCGATTTCCTCCCAGGTTCCGGCGTGGCTTCCACACACCCAACCATCAATTAGTTGGGACCCTTAGCAGCGCCCGCGCATCTGGACGGCGGGTGGCTGCCCAGCGGCCACCTCCAGTCCTAGGTGACTGTGGGCGGGGGCTTCGCGCTCCAGGGCACTAGTAGATCTTTCTTCATGTAACACTCACCGACCACGCGAGGGGTAAGAAAACGAGACCTCACTCCCAGAGGAGGACACTCCCAGAGGAGGACACTCCCAGAGGAGGACACTCCCAGAGGAGGACACTGGGAGTCAGAGAGGAGAGTACCTTGCCTTGTGCCACCCGATGGCCGATTCGAAGCCCCGCGGGGACCTCGCTCTGCCCCGCTGCAGCCCTAGACCCCGCACATGGATTCCCTGCTGGCCAGGCCCCCATTCCGTCTACCCTGCAAACAACACCCAGCTCCCTCCACCTCAAACACTCCGCGGTTGTTTCACGGGCTGCTTTCACCTCTTCAACCACGGGGTACACTTCTTCAGGTCAAGGAGCACGTTTCCTATTTTGCTTTTCATCCCAAACTACCTGGGGCTAAGCTGGGCACATTATCACGTGGCTAGGAAACTGGGCACGGGCAGAAAGGACACCTGGGATCAAAGGTCCCTACGTGAGGGATCTGAGCTCATGGAATGACTCTGTGTCTTCAGCTTCCGTCACCTCATGGTTCAGGCCCTCTTGCAGCTCCTTAGACCTCAGCTGAAATGTCCCTCTCCATCTCGTTCTGTCCCTGCTGAGTCCCTTCCATGGCATCTCTTTCTGTTTTTTTTTCTTTCCTTTATAAATGTATTTGTTCTTTTTTGAACGTGTTATATAAACTGGAGTCCTGCGCTAGCTGTTTGAGTTTTTCTTCCCATGTGTACATAAGATATACATGTTGATAAACTTGGGTTTTCCGTCTTGTGAATCTCTCTCTCATTACACAGTGCCATCTGAGAATCTCTGATGAGTAGAAGGAAATTTTTTTTCTTGCCCTAAATTATATCCTGATTGTTTTTTCTTTTCTTCCTCATCTCCTCCTTCTTCTTCTTCTTCTTTTTTTTTTGTTCCTTTGGGTGTTTACCCATCAGCTCCTGGTTGTCCCAAGTGGCCTCTGCTCTGAGCAGCAGCCTCTCCCTCTAGTGTTGAGAGACCCACCTCAAGGTGCTGAGATCCACATCCAAGGAAGCAATGGGGTGGCATCCTCATTGGTGACTTCAGCATGTCCACAGACAGCGGCATTTAATATGCCAATTCCATTCACTGGGAGATGTCTTTTTCCAGGCAGAAAAAAAGAAAAGGCTTATTTTGTAGTTATTAGAAACTTTTGAGTATTTAACACAACACCACGTTGAACAGAGACTCACTTTGCTGTTGTCTCACGGGGTCTCTTTGTTTTCCTTCAGCTCTTTACTTGCAAAGCAGGGCAAGGGCTCCAGGCGTCCACATTCTCACAGGTGAAGACAATGGGACAATTCTAGACCTACCGTGTTGCTAAAGTTAAAGTCTGATACAGACGTGACCAATTATTGGTCCTTTAAGGAATGGGCTCATGCCTAACTCTTTTTTTTTTTTCTTTTTAACTTAATTTTTGTGAACAGGCCCTGTAGATACATACATGGTTCAAAAACTATCAAAATATAAAAAAAGTTGACAGTGGCAATCCCCCTTCACCATTTTGTCCCCGACTGCCCAGTTCCACCCACAGCAAATCCCTGTTGTTGGTTTCTCCTATTTCTGGAGTTTTTCACCCAAAGCCAGGCACACATGAAACTACTTGCCCCACAGGATCACGTCTTACGCCGGCAAGCTCTCCAGCTCCCAGGCTCTGGGCTCAGGGCTGAGCAAATCCTCGACAGATACCTGCTGATGAATTTGATTAATGAGTGGGTACTGGACAAGAAAGAATGGAACTTTGCAACATGAACTGACGACGGCTGGACGCTGACTGTGGACCCACCCGGTGCGTCGTCTGCCTGAGACCTTCCAGTTCCGGTCCGGGACCAGCCACTGCATCTGTTTCATTTGGTTTTGTTTTCTTTTTAATATAAGCAATTCTTTGGTTGTTACAAGGATGAAAATAGTTTGTTTTCTTTTTAATGTAAGCAATTCATTCGTTGTTACAAGGACGAAAATAGTTATTTCATGAGAAAATCTTAGAACAATGTCTGGCACCCAAACTCTTGGAATTATCACGTTCTCTCTCACTTCCCAGCCACCACTTACCCCAAATGACCTGTTAATCCTATGTCCTGGGCTGAATTGTGCCCCTGAAATTCAGACGTTGAAGTCCTAACCCACAGGACCTTAGAGAGTATTTGGAGATAGAAGTCTTTAAAGAGGTGACCAAGGTCGTGAGGGTGGACCCTAATCCAATCTGACTGGCCACCTTACACGAGGAGGGGGTTGGGACACAGGTACACACAGAGGGAGGACCAACTGAGGACACAAGTTCCCACCCTCACCCAACACCTGTCAGGCCAGCCCCACCTCTGCCCTCCCTGGCCTTTGGGTCCTTGGTAACAGTCCCTTTTGTGCTTAAGTTCATCAGAGATGGTTTACTACGCTGGCAGCACAGAGTTCCAGCAAATACTGTCCTAAAGCATGAGGCCCCCCGCCAGCCTCTCCTGGTCAGTGGCTGCGGGCTGGGCTCTGACCTCCCTCCTGCTCTGCCCCCTTCGTGTGGGGGCATCCCTGCAGCCAGGGGGCTCTCACCTCTGGGCCTTCGGACAGGGCACTGACTAGGACAGCTGCCCCCACTGCCTGCTGACATCCCCTCCTGGCCATGCCATTCAGATGCTCCCAGGCCAGAGCCTCCCTCCTCTCACTTCCCTGTGTCCCATGGGTGTGTGTGTTCGTCTGCCTTGGGCTCTTCAAGACCAAGGCCAGGATGGTACCACCTCTGTGTTCTCAGAGTCTGCCACGGAGACTGGTGCCTGGCGCATTTAATCAGTTGAGGAAGCCTGTCCCTGGTGGCCTGTCCCTCGGTCCCTGGGGGGAGTGCTCATAGAAGTGGCAGCCACTGGTCAGCATCGAGTCAAGTCAGATCCTGGCCGAGCCCAGACATACGACAGCTCATAGTGCAGAATGCCACTGCATTTGCTCGGGGGGCACTTGGCAGCTCTGGGGCGGAACATAGCCAGCTGCCCACAGGCCCCAGACTCAGAGTCAGCGCCCGGGTGCATATGGAAAGCTGGCAGGTCGGACAGGGGCTTGCCCTCTGCTGGCGGTTGGTCTTCCCTGTGCTCATGGATAGCACTGTGCGGTGTCGGCACTGGGCGCCAGCTGCCCGGGGCCACTCTGGCCTCAGAGAGCTGCATGTCCCTAGGGAAAGCCTCTCGTGTCCCCGAGCCTTTCCTCACCCAGCAGCCGGAGAGAGCAGTAGTGCAGGTTGATGGAGGTGTGCTTAAGGCATGAAAGAAACACTACGCCTGAAATGTCTTAGTCTAACACCTTGAGAAGGACTGTTACTTTGTTTGCTTGCCTGGTTTCCCTCGAGCCTATTTGACTTCAGTCCCTGGCCTCCTCACCCCCGCCTCCCCATGCCCTGACCTCACGGTGGTCCCAAACCTGCTCGCTGTCGCTCCTGAAAACCCACACAACCTGTGATATCGGACCCCTCGTCTCTCCCCTTTACCAGACCGCTCTTTTCCTGCCCACACTCGCAGTTCCCGCAGGCACCTCGAGCCTTCCCCAACTCTCCACTTCCTTCTCTTTCTGTGTCTGTGTATTGGTCCCATGACCCTCAGCCCTGGAGCTGGGGAGTCACATGTCTCTAAGGGGCTGCTCATCTCAGAGCCACGTGTGGCTGAGTCACTTCTGTTACAGAGAGAAGGAGGTAAGAGGAGGTGGACAGACCAGCCCGCAGCCCTCACCATGGACGTAAAGGTGGCTCACAGCCCCTGTCACCCTGGCTGAATTGTCCATAGCAGTGCCATTCACCACTCTGAGGGGTGGCTTCTTCAAGACGCAGGGCTCAGCGTTCAGGTGTAAATGTCTTATCTCATTTTCACCACCGCCCGTGAGGCTGATTGTCCAGCCTGGTCAAGAAGAGCTGTGCCGATCTGCAAGGCTGTGCTTGAATCAGTAAGGGGAGTTCCTGTCCATCCCGGGCAGCGCCCAGAGCCACCCATCTCCAGCCCTGGCAGCTTAGCCAGGGGCCCGCCTCCTCCGCCGGGCCCCCACGCGCTCCAGCTCAGCCGAGCGCTCAGCTTCCTGCAGGGAGACCTCAGGCTGCACCCCGAGCTGGCAGGGGCACCAGCAGGAGGTCTCCCTGAGGCTTGGTTGTTGAGCTCGCCAGAGCACAGGCTGGCAGTGTCCCATGACCTAGACGTGCTGAGGCAGTACATGTCGGCCGCAGAGTGGCTCTTCCTATGGGCAGAGGGGGCGGTGCTTACCTCTCACGGCTCCCCAAACGGCTCCTTAACACCTAGGACTCCACTTCTCCTCAACTCACCTGAGGTCCTTCCCTGGGCTTTCTCCTTGCCTCAGTTTAGTTGGTGCTATGTTGAACTGGGCCCCCAAATCCATACGTTGAAGGCCTACCTCTCAGTGTGGTGGAGGTGGGGCCTTTGGGAGATAATTGAGTTTAGATGAGGACATGAGGGTGGGACCCTTATGATAGAATTAGTGTCCTTACAAGGAGAGACACCAGAGAGCTCCCTCTCTCTCTACCTTGTGAGGTCACAGTGAGAAGGTGGCCATCTACAGACCAGGACAAGGGCTTTCACCAGAACTCCACCGTGCTGGCACCCTGGCCTGGGACTTTCAGCCTCCAGAGCTGGGAGAAGATACATTTCTCTAGTTTAAGCCTCGCAGTCTACGGCATCTTGCCTTGGTGGCCCCGGCCAATGAACCTGGTTAGTTTCCTTATTCTCAGTCCAGTACAAAGGGCCAAACATAATTACTGCTGGAATTATTATCCTTCACGCTGTTTTCACGTCTCAAGAGCACAGTTAGCAAGTACTCTTTAAGGACTTGCTTCTAGATGCTCCTGAGCAAGGTGTAAATTTTCTGTCTACTTTAGAAGGGCTGGTTGGACAGTCTCATCTCAGGGCACCCGTTGGAATCCAGAGTCCTACCCGCGCAGGCGGCCCCGCCCCCAGGAGCTGGGCCTCCTGCAGCAGGGCCCTTGGTCAGCCTCCGTGCTCCTCTTCCTCCCCTTTCCCTGTCTCCACAGAGGGCGCAGGAGGCTGCTCCCGGCATGTGGGCCGGGAACTTATTACGCCTTTTCTAAACACAAATCGGCCTCTGTGCACACAGAGGGAAACCGCCGAGGAGGCGCTGGGTGTGGCCCAGACCACCTGCTGGCTCGCATTTTCTGAGGCCCGCCTGTGTTTTCCTTTTCAGCAGCTTGGGCCCGAATCAGAAGGACAACTGAAAACTTTATCCTCCACGACAGGGACATCATAACAAACTGGGTAATGCGTGTCTTTAATTCACGGACTGTGCAAAAATGACCGATGCACAAGGCAGCTTGAGGTGGCCCGAAGACCAGGCCTCAGAAGCGACAGAAAAATTCACCGAAGTTTTCCCAACTGACAACAATCCTACAAGTCTACAGGTCTAACAGGAACAAGCTGTGAAGCTGAAACTCCTGGATGTCAATGATAAAAGCAGTATTTGATCAAACTGTGCTACAGGAAAAAAAGCAATCTTTCTATTCTCTCTACGGAAAATTATATCGCAGATCTAGTCTTACATGAAGAAGACTATGCAGCCACACAGTGTAGGGCAAGGGTGTTTAGAGATGCCTCAGACCATTAATAAGTGAAAACGTTGCATGACTCTTCTGGGTTTTGCGATGTTTATGGTACGGGTCACCTGCTTAAAATTTGTAATTTGTTGTTCTAAGTGAATGTTCACTTTAGTACCTACTTTTGTATTTGCGGTTTTATTTTTCTTTTCCTAAAGAGGGTTACTAACATTGAAGAGGCTGCGGGACCCACGCAGTTGGCTGTGGCTCGGCCTCCTGAACACTTTCTCGGGAGCACTTCCAGCCGCCCTGGGCCTCGCCCTCACCCTTGCCCCCCGCCACATCCGTCGCCCGCCTGCCCAGGCTGTCACAGGCCTTCCTCCGTGCCCACCTGGGCCCAGCCGCCTCGGGGCTCGGAGTGCGGGCAGGGGCAGCGCTGGGGCGGCCACTACAGCCAGTACCCCGCTGGGCACGACCTCTCACCTCGGTCCCAGGACAGAGTTCCTGGGCGGGAATGGCCGCCTCTCCTGCTTATTTGACCTGACGCACCATTTTTTCTGGAGATGCAAATGGGAACCTAGAAGAAGCCGGTGGGTGACAGCAGGCAGCTCAAAGGCCTTTCCAAGGACTCCGGGGAGAATTCGGGCAAACCACGTACAGTGACTGCCCGGGGCAGAGAGGGGGATTTCATCTGTTTTCAGGTCAATAAGCCTTCTGACCTCTTGCCCACTGTGGGCCCCAATTTATACCAAGTTCCCTTTTACCCTAGACCCACTTAATATCCAACTTTTAATGAGATTATTGAACTATTACCAGAGCACCCCTGAGCACCACCCGCCTGTCTGCTTAGTGAGTGGGCAAGGACTGCTGGAGCTGGTTATAAATAACTCCGCCGGGGCCACCGGGCTGAAGTAAAACCTGACGCGCCTGCGGGGGAGCAGGGAGACATGAAACGCTCTAACACAGATTTATGGTAAAAAATGCACCACTAGGTAAAACGACTACAGAATCACTGAATTGTATGTACACTTGAAATGGGTGAATTTTATGATCCTATAAAGTTTTTTTCAAAATCTGATACGCTTCCTGCCCTTTAAATTTAGAAATTACAAGCATGAGATAAAAACAAATGCATGCATAAATCACTCGTATTTCACAAAAAGTCAGATTTATGTGTTGAAACAGGAACTTTCACACCAGAATGACCTTAACCTGCAAAACCCTCACCGCTTGGGCCTTCTCCCCTCCTCCCCTCGAGTGGCCCAGCATTTCGGAAACCTTCGGAAGCCCTGGCATTCACAGCTTAAGCTTGTGACTTAGACCAAAAGCCCCACGAGGAATGCTAGCTGTGTACTCAATGGCTGAGAACAAAAACTGTAGCTAGCAAATCAGTTGCTCATTCAATAATAAATCAAACACTTGCCCTGGCTGGTGTGCCCCAGTGGATTGAACGTCGGCCTGCAAACCAAAGGGTTGCGAGTTTGATTCCCAGTCAGGGCACGTGATTGGGTTGCGGGCCAGGTCCTCAGTAGTGGGTGCGCGAGAGGCAACCACACATTAGTATTTCTCTACCTCTCTTTCTTCCTCCCTTCCCCTCTCTAAAAATAAACAAATAAAATATTTTAAAAATAAATAAATAAATCAAACACCTAACGTGTGCCAGTCATAGAAATGAAGAGATTGTGTGTCTTTCCCTCATCTTGGTCTGACAAAACATGACACAGCATTGCTTAGAGCAAAACAAATTTTTTAGGAGTGGGATCTGGAGGCTGAAAGCCATGTGATGCCCAGATTCCAGGGGTTGAATGTGAAATATGTAAAAAAGCACAACTCTGTGGTACTGTAGCTGCTGAGTCATTTCATCTTTCAATGTCCACCTCTCGACAGGAATGCGTGTTATTTCCGCTGTCCAGGGGGCATGCCCCCTTAGTGACTGACTCTCCTGATGAGTGTGTCCCTTTCTGGGGCCTTGACCGCGCAGGCCGTGGTTAGGGATCTAGTTGCTCACCAGCAGGAATCAGTCATACTGAATACAACAGAGGTCACTTTCCTGGGAAAATACCTGCAAGGACCTTGTGTATTGAAATGAGCTACTGGCCACCTTGGGAAGCCTCAGGAGTGGAGCACAGAGACGCCCACAGGACCTGGAGCGCGGGTGGGGCATGACAAAGGTCAGCGGCCCTGCCTGCTGTGGTCAGGCGGTCAGGGCAGCTGCTCTGTGGGGGATCCCAGGTACCTGCGTGTGCGGTCGGGGACAGGAAGAGCTGGGAGACATGCCTGGTGGCAGCTGGATCTCAGTGACCCACTAAGGGCCACCACAAATTCACTTTCGACTTACCTTCTTCTCACCCTTTAAATAAAAGAATTCCCGAGGACAGCTGACAGATAATTTAAAAAGAAAGGTAACTTCATGCAAATGTTATATGTCTGCCAAACAGTTAATTCTAAACTTTTAGTTTTGTTCACACAATCATCTGGAAAGGCCTATGATAATATGGGAAGATATTTGTCATCATTTTGGTCCATGGGGTCCTGCTCGTCTAGGAAGCAGGACCTGAAGGTGCCAGGCCCAGGTCCCCGGCCACTGCCGCTCCTGGGACGTGGGCGCACGGCCCAGGCTCTCTACCCGGACGGCACTGCCCAGGCCCTGCACTGGGAGCTCTTGCCTCAGAGATGCACGGAGTGCAAAATCCATTTTAGCGAGAGGTTCACTCACCCTTACACCCTGCTCTGCTGCACCCCGCACTACAGAAGCCGGGCCTGTCAACTGTGCCCTCCTACGTTCCTTTGTCTCTGTCCGTAGGTGGCCCCTGGTGCACTCCTGCCTGGGTGCATATAGGTGGAGGTCTGTCTTGAGACCTCTTGGAAAACTTTTGCCTTGCTGACACAGGAGTCACCCTTCCGCCTTCTCTCAATTTCTGCCCTGAATGCAAAGGTGACACCTAGGGCTGCAGCAGCCATCTTGCAACTGCGAGGGGACGAACCTGAAGATTAAAGACATATTGCTCAGGGGCATAAAGCGGATGGAGAGAGCCTGGGCTCCTGGCAGGCTTCTTCACACAGTTGAACCCAGGCTTGCAACAACTGACTTCCAGACATGTGAAAAAAATAAGCATTTATTTTTAAATGATTATTTCCAGGTTTCTGTTCTTTGCAACTGTCTCCATTCCGAACTAATGTGGTGTCCAGCATTGCGTGGTCAGTGGTGCAAACCAGCACGTCCGAGCCAGCAGCGGGGGCAGTGTCGTCAAACCAGTTCTGCAGCATTATTTCTGGTCACTCCTCTTTCTGAAGTCCTGAAGATTTCACGAGCTATATAACATGTCTTTTAGCACATTCCTTTTCTGCTTAAATTTACCAAGGTTGAAAGAAAGAAGATGAGGTCATTTGGACACAGAGACGCACACAGCGAGACCACTGCGGAGATAAAAGCAGAGACTGCGTAAAAAATTAACCGAAGTCCATTTCTGCTGCTTACCATCAAGAATCCTGAGAAATTCAGAAACTGACCCTGGGAGTGGCGGCAGCAACATATCCCCAGGGATGGGAGGATTTGAGATTGATTATGTGGTCTGGTTGGATCTAAGGACAATACAAATGCAGGCAGTATTAAACCCATTCAGGACACAAATGGTTCCTTGTGGTCATTTGCAGTGAACATCACCAGCAGAGTGAAGTTAGGGCACCCAGAAACCAAGGGGACAGCATGGGGCACCAGGAATCCACAACTGTGCAGGGAGGGTCGTAGACACGAATGGCTAGAAAGCTGGAAAGCCTAGGACATGAATGGCGGGGTCCTGAACCCTGGCTCAAGGCAGTCTGCAAACGACTTCCACTGACCACGAACGGAGTATCTTACCTTTTGCAACTGCAGCTAAACCGAAAGGGAGATCTCTGGGCTCTTTATGACAACATCTGTTTGCTTGCCCCATTGTTCTTGCCCCGTTGATGATTAGGGGGCTGATTGGAAACTGAGCATTGGGAGACTCTGAATGGGGACCTGTGAGCTGAGGACACGCAGAACACAGAGCTTCCCTGCTCCCTGTAGAGAGACACGCCTCCTCACCTGCTTCAAGACCCATAATGTTCTTGCCTCAGCAAGTCACTTTTCAAGGAGGAATGCAAGTCCCTTCGTACCTTCCCTCTTCTGTCTTCAGACCAAAACCATAGCTAGATACTAACATGTCCTTCATGTTGTAAAACCAGACCCAGATGGAGGAGACTTCTATACCAGCGGAATGGCAAGTTTGCTCTTCATCTTGGCAAAAGTCTTGGGAACACTCATGGGAACCGATCCTGAGGGCGCTAAACCAGGGAGAGGAGAGAAGGACGTTTCCTTCCCAGGACAGTGTTGTTCGGTTGAATGAATCCTAGTGGCTCACACCAAGAAAAGTTGAGATGCCTGAATTTCTTCAGCATCGTGTAGGAGCAGGAATCCAAGGAAACGGGAATATTGGTGTGGACATACTGTGCATGGCCCATGACCCTGGCCCCTGACCCTGGCCCCTGACAGGGAACAGAAGTGTTCCTTTCACCCAGGCATTGAGAAATACATTGGTGAGGGAAGTGCCACCATCTCTCATAAGCAGTCATGGCTATTTTACGTATAGTTGGAGAGCTGCTGGCATTAAACAGACGCCAGGATGCTAGGTGTCTGAGGCCAGCAGGACACAACCACCAGGAGACGGGAGGTCACCTCAGTAGAAGTCATGGTAACCATGATCACCTCCAGGGCCGGTCTGGGGATCAGACTTGCCTGCTATCAGATATCTTAGACAGAAAGGAGTTGATCGTGAGCCCCTGGAACCGAAATAGATGAACGACCCCGTATGGGCTACATAATACCCCACGTGACAGAAGCAAACCAAAAGCTCTCTAAGTCAACAACAGACAATCTGGTACCCATGCCAGGTCTTAGACCCGAGTTTGAATGACACAGGAGTGGTAAATTCTTACAGCACCCCCACAGCTATCCAGGTGATGTAGAAGATGCACAGGTCTTAGAGAGTGGCCACAGGTCGTCATAAGCTTAATAAGGGGGTGACAACAATATAGCCCCTCAAGGAAAATGATTTTTTTCTCATTCTCGGTAAGCGAAGGACTCCAAAAGGCTACTTAGTCCCATCCAGCAAGGATGCATTCCCACCATGCTTCTGAGCTATGTCAGTGCTGGTGTTGCACCACAGTTCGACATGCAGAAATTGTAAGCACCTCGATGTTCCTTAGAACATCATGTTATGAGGCTCTTAGACCAGGAATAGTAGTTATTCTAGATGTTAGTACGAAACACACAAATTGTAGTTTGAGAAAGAGACCTCATCAATCTACAGGGACTGCGACTTCAGGGAGGCTTTTCAGTGGGTCCACGATGTAGGCTGAGCAGTGGCCTCCAAAGCGAAGGATGGGTTGTGGGGCCTCATACACGGATTCCAGGAAAGAGAGGGACAATGCTTGGAGGTCTTCTTTATGGGCATGACATTTGTCACAGCTGGGGCCTCTGATGGCAAACTACGTTCTTTTCAGTGTAAAATTTTTGGATGTTCAGGCAATCACGAGGAAGACGTTGTTAAACAACACATCGTTTCTATCCTAAGGAAACTTCTAAAGAAGCAGGGTGACTGACAATATGCAAGGATGCGCTATAAGCACACAGGTGATGCACTCGCCTAAGCCTGAGTGGATGGTGGGTGGTGTGGTCTGGGAACACTTCTTGGAGGAAGTGACTCTCTTATAGAAGACGATTTGTTCGGTTTTTGGAGGACAGGATAGAGAGAGTTTTCTTGGCCCGGGGAGTTAAGAGGTGTTAACTCACCTCTTCAGAGAGTTCAGGAGGCAAACTAGGGTCGGAGTTTGGACTTGAACCTCAGAACAGTGAGAGGCAGGTGAAAGGAACGAAAGCACAGGAATCACATGGTCAGGTTTATTCTTTAGAAAGAGCATTCCAGCTGTTCAGTGCAGAATGGACTGAAGGGGTCAAAACCGGAGACAGGGAAACTATTTCTGTATTTTCTCTTCAAGCAGTGATAGGGAGAGAGGGAAAGGGTAGTGGAACTAGAAAAGGAACTTGGCACCGAGGACACGCTCTCCCCTGATGAAGCACCTGAAGCACATTGGGAGGTGTAAACACTAAAATAGGAGGAAAAGCAGAGCCGGATTCGGGCTCCAAGGTCCCCTGTTAGGAAATAGACCACACGATTAGGTAGGGAGTTGAATACAGGCATACCCCCTGTATCGGGCTTCACGGGTTTCATGTTTTTTACAATCTGAAGGCAAGACCCTCCACCAGCAAAAAGATTAGCACTCGCTTTATTGCGGTGAGCTGGAACCAAACTGACAGTATCTCCAAGGTCGGCCTGTAGTAACCTAAGAAACTAAACCACAAGAAATTATCCGAGCCTTAAAGAATCGGGTCCGTCTCTTCTGTATACGGACACTGCTCCCGTAGAAATGCTTCCAGAGGCAGCTGGCGGTCCCCTCCTAGCGCAGAGCGTTCGACACCACGGGCAACCCCAGCATAAGGCTAGAGCTGCGCCCTGGGACAGAAACTTAAGAGTCAGCTTTGCTGACTCCGAGCAGCCACCCGCTCGGTCGCAGCAAATGAGGGGCTTGCTAGTCGGGAGAAGGGACAGCCCTACTGGGCGGGTTGGATCGCAGTGGGAGGCAGGGCCAGAGTGGGGCCACTTCCTCGGAAGCCCTGCACTCCGGCGGCAGCTGCTGCACTGTTGAAAGGCGAGGGGCACAGCGTCCCCAACGCGCGCGCTGTGGGCTAGGGCGCACCGCGTGGGTAGCGAGGCGCGGGTCTCCGGGAGAAAACGGGGGCCACCGGTACGTTCCTTCCTTCCGAGTTCACAAGCTTGACCTCAAAAACACAAACCCTGTCTTTGGCATTTCTAGATTTAGAAATAAGCATCACTCCAGCATGAGCAGCCACGGAGTCGTAAAGTTTTATTTTTAAAAGAAAAAAGGACTTGTAAAGTTTGTTGTTTTTGAAATAAAAGAATTAACTTCCGCAAAACAACAATCGCCACAAAGCGCGACGCGTGGGGACAGACCCCAACGGGGGAATGTGCGCGGGGGGAGGTCTTCAGGGGCTTCAGGGGTGGGGGGCGCGGCACCTGGGTCTTCGGGGGCGTGCGGGGCGGAGATAAGCAGGGCAAGGGGCGGGGCACCGGGAGACGCTCGGGGCGGAGACGCGCATTGCGGGGGGCGGGGGCGCGGCACCTGTGGGCGCGCAGGGCGGTGACGCGCATTGCTGGGGGCGGGGGCGCGCAGCGGGAATGGGGCCGGTAATCGCAAGGGGGCCTAACGTGGGGGCGGGCGTGGGGCGGGGCACGCACCGTGGGGCGCTCCGGTGGGCGCACGGGGCTGTCCGTGGAGCGCACAGGGCAGGGGCGCGCGCGCGGATCGGGGGCGCGCAGTGCGTGCGGGGGCGCGCGTGGGGCGGGGGTGCGGCGCCGCCAATCCCAGACAAAGGCCGCCCCGTAAATCATGTGGTGCCGGGAGGAAGTCGGCTTGTTGTCTTTCCTCCCTTAGCCGGCCGGGCGGAGCGATGCGCTGAGACCCCCGCGGGGGCTGCCAGTCCGGATGAGGCCCGAGTCCCCGGCCGCGCCGCAGCGCCCCCGGCCCGATGGCGGCTACGCACTGGGACCCCCTCCGAAACGACTCGCTGCCGCCCACGCTGACCCCAGCCGTGCCCCCCTACGTGAAGCTCGGCCTCACCAGCGTCTACACCGCCTTCTACTCGCTGCTCTTCGTGTTCATCTACTTGCAGCTTTGGCTGGTGCTGCGCTACGGCCACAAGCGGCTCAGCTACCAGAGCGTCTTCCTCTTCCTCTGCCTCTTCTGGGCCTCCCTGCGGACGGTCCTCTTTTCCTTCTACTTCAGGGACTTCGTGGCGGCCAACGCGCTCAGTCCCTTCGTCTTCTGGCTGCTCTACTGCTTCCCCGTGTGCCTCCAGTTCTTCACCCTCACACTCATGAACTTGTATTTCACGCAGGTGAGTTGGGCGGTCAGAGGCACCTGGCGAGGGCTCACCTGGCGAGGGCTCACCTGGCAGGTGGCTCCGTGCAGCGCTTGGTACGAGGGCGATGGCAGCGCGGGGGCCGGTCGCAGAACCAGGGGCCGAGAGTTGGGGGGAAGGCACTGGTTCTGGGTCATCTGAGCCTGTCCTACCTACCTGCAGGCCTTTCTCTCAGGTAACGCTCTCTCACCCCCGAAAGAGGCGAAGGAGGACAGTGAGGGCTGGAGGCCACCTGTGAGTCTCTGCCCCTAGCGAAGCACCATTCAGTGGGTGTGGGGCTCTCTCCGCGCCTGGCGCGCAGCATCGTTGTGCACACATCAGAATAGGTACTAGCAGGTGTCCCCTGCGAGACTTGAACTCTAGAATTTTCTCTCCACTTTCTCACCCCAGCCTGGAAAGGTCATCTGCACGTTTAGACCAGACTGACTTTTGAGCGTTGGCAGGTGGGACCGCCCTTGTTTAGGTGAGACGTTTTGAACCTCCAGCCCAGGAGCCCCACTGACCTACGACTCACTCCCCAGGAGTGCCAAAGAGCAGCCCTGGGTGACACCCAGCCCGCGCCAGGCCCCAAGCACAAGCCTGTACGTTCGCTGGGGCGCTTTTACAGGAGTCATTTTATGGGGAGTATTGTTCATAAGCTAATGGGAGAACATGCACTAATGAAAGCAGAGTAATTGTAAAGTACTTTTCAAATACTATGTTAAGCATTTTATAAAGTTTAATCACTCCCATCACCATCGTTCTCGCCATTTCTGATTCTCACTAGCTTTCCAAGCACTGAAATGTCCGTTCCACCAGGAGTGTGTGCGTGTGTGTGGGGGGAGGGGGACGAGGTGGAAGGCATGTCACCTGCTGAGGGTAATTTAAAAGCTGTCGCCTCAACAGAGGCTTGGTGCAAGCAGGCATTCCATTCCTTTTAACAGTGTCTGTTTCTCTAAAGAAAATACTATTGATTAAAAAAAGAAAATAAAAGGTAGAAAAGAGGTTGATTGCTCTGGCGTAGTGGGAGCCCCTGACTAAAAATTTGGAGGAAATACTTGCTGCTAAAAAATAACCTATGTACTACTTAGAAGCTATTATACTCATAGCAAAATGGATCTACACGAGAACCTTCTCTAAGTCCCGTGTATCAACGTATTTCCCAGTTGACAAATGACGTGAATTATGTCTCCAAATACTACTTATAAGCCCCAAAACCAGTTCAGACAGCCAGCTCCTCTGCAGACACTCCTGCTTCTTAATTGTCTTGAAAGGGGTGGTTTCAGCAAGACACAAAAGTCAGGTAGGTTGCTGTTATTTCAAGAACTGTGACAAGGGTCATATTGCATATTGAGATTGTTATTCCTGCCCCTTTGTGAGACTGCCCTGGCTCTGGCAGTCACATGCAAAGTCTGCTGGGTTGGGGGCAGAGGCTGCACGGGTCTTTGTCCCCCGTCCCTACCATCTGCTGGCTGGGGAGTAAATGCTGAGTGAGGGAGAGTGACCAGGCAGACAGTCACTTAAGCCCAGAGGCTCCCGGCCACAGCCCTGCCTTCTTTATGTTTCCACGTCTCTTGTTCCATCCCTAGGGTGGCTGCCAGGAGGGGGTAGTACCTAAGAGCTGGCATCGCGGACCTGGCAGAGCAGAGCCATTCCCTGGCCACCTGACCAAACCGATTCTCTCGGCTCTGACACCACTCTGTCCCTCTCCCTTCTCCCCTCACATCTGCTCTCAGACTGAAATAGGCTTCCAACACCGGAAGCACCGGGGAGCTTAGGAATTACTGCTGCCCGGGCCCCATCTCAGAGCAAGTAAATCAGATTTTGGAGTGGGAGGGTAGCAGCCACCAATTAAGCAGAAGGTACCATGGGGTATGCGCAGTTCTAAGGAGTGTGTCCTAATTATTCTTCACAACAACGCTGTGAAGAAAGTACTGACAGGGTCCTCATTTTATAGAAGTGGGTCAGACAGGTTAAATGACTCGCTCAAGATCACATAGTGAGTACATGGTGGATCCATGGTCAGCCACGTCTGTGACACCTGAGCGTGAGGCTTATCCCTTATGGTGCAGTATTTGAAACCCCTTACTACGGAAAACACACCGTCATCTAATGTGATGCCTGGGTCCCCAGGAACTGACCACTGGGGCAGGGGTAAAAAGTGCACGCGGCACAGTTCAGTAATAACTCCAGGGATTTCTGGGGAGACAGCTAGGCTTTGGGAGACCTGAGTGGAACTTGCATTCTCAGGGATGAGGTGGGTTTGCACCAGCTCCTGAGGTCAGAGGAGAGGGCATGGAATGAACTGGAAGGGGATCCTGAGAGGTGAAGGAAGGTTCCTTCTGTGACCGTGATGCCCTTTGCGCCTCCCAGTGCCTGGCCTCGCCTGCTCACCTCCCTGACAGCCCCGCAGGAGGGTCTCAGCGGCCCCCCGAGGCCCGGAGAGCGGAGGTGGTGTGTCCACAGTGCAGCCTGTGTGGCACTGCCTATGGTGGCAGCGCTGCCACAGTCCAGTCCATCCAGGTTTGAGTGCGGGGCGTGTCCTGTGCTCTTAGCCTCTCCCCATTGTCATCTGTGGAATCTGGCTCTTCTGGGGCTGCCCAGGGAGGAGCGGAGTTGTCTCGTGGGACTCCGTGCCTGTCACCTCCGGTCTTGCTCTGCCTGTGGGTGACTCTGCCAGGTGACCGTGTCTACATCATGGGGTCAGCTTCATCCTGGCTTCCTCCCTTAGCCTCAGTCCTAGTCCTTTTCCTTCTACCCCGGTCCCTTCTTCAGGTGGGGCCACGCAGGTGACTGGCTGCTCCCCACCTAGTGTCTCCTCCAGACCTCTACTTGCCCCTTTTCATTCTCTGCCTGCCCAGGGGCCCTGCTACCTGCAGATCCCAAGTTCCTGGGACCCTCAGAGTTGGCCTCTGCCAGGACTCTCGCTCCACGACCAGCTTTGCTCTGATGTCTGCATCTGCTGGGCAGCACATTCCCAGCAGAGCAAGGATCTGCCCGGGGAGTGGGGGACCAGGCCCCCTTTCTTCCTGAGCCCCCTAAGTAGGATCCATGGTGCTGTGTCCTCAGTGACGTGGGGCGAGGACTGGCATCCCACCTGAGCACTGCTCTCCTGCCCACAGGCTGGTGGCTTCTCCGCTGTCCTCTTCCTCAGACAGGCTGCGAAGGCAGGGAGGTGGTGGTAGCTGGACTGGTTCTGCCGACTCTCAACAGGCCGTGTGTGTGTGTGTGTGCGCGCGCGCGCGCGCGCGTGTACACGTCTGGCCCGAAGGCTTGCTGCTCTCCTGGGAACATGGAGCATTGAGGACCTGGTGTGGCCAGCTCTGGTCCTGCGCCAGTCCTAGGGGACCCTTGGCTCCCTGCTGCCCCAGCAGTGGCAGGGCCAGGGCTCAGACTGGGCTTCCCTCCAGGGCCTGTCCCTACGGCATCATGTTAATAATGTGCCTCTTTGAGTGGGGCAGGACCCTGAGGCCTGAGCATGGGGTGTTGTGGTGACCTCTGCCTCCAGGCCAAGCAGCCCCTGGGCGAGCAGATCTGTCCGCAGAGCAGGGGCGGAGGGCCATGGGTTGGTGGGTCGTGATGTGGTAGTGGGTTTGGCGACTTCAGGGTAGGGTGTCCCCTGCTGTTCTCAGAATGGCAAGTCTGGGCCTCGGGCCCTTGGGTTCCCGAGTTTGGTTGAATGGAGCGGGCCCAGCTTCGCCTGGGCTCAGCCTTGCCCGGGTCCCTGCTGGGGAGCCCAGCTGTTACGTGGGTGGTGCGAGGCAGGAAAGGAGAAGTGAACCCTCTTGTTGCTGGGGGAGGCGGCGTGACGGATGAACACTGATTCAGGAGCCAGGACTGCCCTGTGCCTCGGAGAGCGACTGGGGAGCCACAAGGGGGCTGTCATGGGGGCTCAGCGCACGGTGGGTGTTGGCGCTCACTTGGCGGCCTGGGTTACGGCGTGCCAGTGAAGGCCTGTGACTCAGGAGGTGGCCTTGGAACAGGAGGAGCAGAGCTGGGTCTGAACCCTGGCCTGGCCCCCAGGGTGGCTCCGAGGGCCAGTGCTGACCTTTCTCGCCATGAAAATGGCAGCCGCGCCACTTCAGGCCGGGGCAGCCGAAGGCGACGCTGTCTGCCGCCCCCTCTGCCCCGCCCCCTCGGGTAGGCCACTCCTCTCGCGTCTCACAGCCGGGACCCAGGCTCCTGAGGGTCAGGCCCTGGCGCCACGCCTGCACCAGCCCATGCGTCATCAGTGCGACTTGTCCACCAGGCTGCAGCCAGTGTGGGTGACCTGGCCTTGACGCTGGGTTTCCCCTAGGGAGAGCGTGGGGGTAGCAGCCACTCCCAGCGCAACCCCTCAGACCTCAAGCGGAACAGACTGGAAGGCCAGCACATGAGCCTCTGGGCCTGGAGGATTCTAGAGACTTGGCCCAGCTCGCCAACCAGATGGGTGGGCAGTGTCCAGCCGGGCGGCACCTTGCTGCCTGTGTATCCCAACTCGACAGGCTATGTGGTCCTCATCCGTGCCGACGGGGAACTGGGCGGGACCGAACCTCGAGGCCGCGGCCCCCTCTCCGCCCACCGTGAAAGGGGTGAGGGGTCTCGCTGTGGCTCAGTTTCGGCAGGTATGTTTACCAAACCCCTGTGGTGCGCCCCTGTGTGGGAGCTGTGAAGGGGAGCCTCTAGGCCTCTTGGTGATTACGAAGACAGACGCTTAGAGACGCCGCAGCTCCAGAACTGGGGCCCACGGCCACACAGGGCCAGCGGACAGGCTTGGCCTCGCCCTGCGCGGCCCTCGGGCCTGGGCACTGGCCCCTCTCGCTGACTCAGTGGCACGCGGCCGCCAGGGCTGTGTGTCCAGGGCGGGCAAAAGTAGGTGTCCCGCTGCTTGTGTGGAAAATAATACCATAATCAATAAATAACCATACAAGGATAAACTGTGTTTACGTGCTCACAACTGTAAACCCACTTGCGCCCCACTCTCGGCGTGTGTGCCTGTGAGCACCTGTGTGCGTGCCCGTGTGAACCCTTGGGTGTGTGGCTGTGTGAGTGCCCGCCTATGTGCCAGAGCACATGCCTGCGTAAATTCTGTGTGAATTCCTGTGCATGTGCCTGTGTGAGCACGTGTGTGACTGCCTGTAGACACGTGTGAGTGTGTGTGCACACAGGACCAGGGGAATTTCCTTATTAGCATTCAGTCTGCCGTCCACCACGAGCACCTCCAGGAAGCAGCTTCCTAATTTTCCTTCTGATTCACAGTCCGCTTCTCCCTGACCTCTCAAAGCCCTAGCTTCTCTCTGCCCCACTGTTGCTGCTGCAGGGCCTGAGGGTCCCCGGCCGACCGTAGGTGGTTGAATTTTGTGAATGCCCTCAGCACTCCCGGGGACAATGAGACTCTCACAGTGTAACCGAAATCCAGCCCCGCTGACCACAAAGCCCGACTTTCCACCTGCAGTGGCTGAGCTGGCACCGCCGCGTCACCCTTAGGTGGGGTTCCCCCCAGTGGGAAGCCTGCACTGGGCCCCACACACCCTGGTATCTGCTGGGGTTTGTTCCTCACCTGCCCCACAAGCAGGACTAGCGGGAGAGTGGGACAGAACCCTGTGCTAAGGCTGGCTTCATTCCCTGGGTGGGTCGCCGGGGCTGTGTCCATTGGCAGAGGCCCGAACCCACCCGAGGGGCACACTGAAGCTGCCAGTCCCAGAAGGGGCTCATCTGGAGGTGGCCAGAGAACATGAGCAAATGGAAGGCTGCTATTCCAAAACATCACTAAGAGTCTTAGGTTTTTAAAATGTCATGTGATCCCCAGAGCGGCTTTGTCTGTGGGCTCCTGCTTGCCTCATCCAGTGAGAAGGGACCACCCCTTCCCGGTGTGTGGGGCTGCCTCCACCCGACAGGCCAGCTCCCTCCAGACAGAAGGCGCCTCAGCAGACAGGTCGGACAGCCTGGCACACTCAGGCGGAGCAGAGGTCGGACAGCCTGGCACACTCAGGCGGAGCAGAGGTCGGACAGCCAGGCACACTCAGGCGGAGCAGAGGTCGGACAGCCTGGCACACTCAGGCGGAGCAGAGGTCGGACAGCCTGGCACACTCAGGCAGAACAGAGGTTGGACAGCCTGGCACACTCAGGCGGAGCAGAGGTCGGACAGCCTGGCACACGCAGGCGGAGCAGAGGCCCGTGAAGGCTGCACATGTTTTAGTTTATACTTCATCCTGTGGCTAAAGTGAGGGGACAAAGTGCATTGGTGTCACTCCGTTCATTTCCTCAAACATGGGCGTGTGCTTCAAGAAAGGACACCTGGTGGGAACCAAGTTTCAGGCCTGGGGAGCCACATGCGGTCCCTGTTCCATATTTGTGTAACGCCTCTTTAAAAAGGTAGAAACTATGTTAAAGCTCACAGTCTGTGCAAAAATAGACTGGGCGCTGGACTTCGTTCTCAGGATGAGGTAGGACAAGCCTGGCGTCTGCCTCGGGCTGCCTTTGCTCTGTGACTTCTGCTGGGACAAGTTGGAAACAGGCTTAGGCGTCCAATCTTGTAGTTAGAGAGTGTCATTAGCCAGGGAGCACATCTGATCTGTCACCCACCCAGCAGTGTCTGGGGTCAGAGACAGTAAGTTTCTGCTCTGAAGGGCCACTCGCTGTTGTGGAGGACAAGTATAGGCAGAAACGAGGTGCTACGGGTCATGTGCCCCCCCACAGCACACAAAGGGAACCTCTCCTCTTGGGAACCAGTGGCTTGGGACATGCAGACCAGGGTGAGCTGAACGTCTTGTGACAGCATAAACACTAACCCCCTCCTTCAGTGGCAGACACTTGGTAAGCTCCGCGGCCAGCAGAGCACCTGGTAAATGTCTACAGGGGCTGAAACCAGCTCACGGGCAACACCTACCTCACACTCCACTCTCCCTGCTTCCCGCACCTGAGAGTGTCAGCGGTCGTGTTGCCCATCAGGTGATGTGACGGTTGCTTTGTCCTGCGTGACCTGAGGCAGACGGGGAGGCACAGGCAGTGTGTGGGCCCAGGTCAGGATCGCCCTCCCGTCCTGATGAGATGCACACACCTGTCCCTGCAGAGGGCCCGGTCCTGGCTTTCACACAGGGACACAGGTTTCCTCTGGAACAGGGACATTTGTTTCATGCACTCAACAAGCGTGTTTTTAAAATTGGGGTAAAATTCATACACCGGAAAATTAACCTTTTAATGTGCACAACGTAGTGGCCTTTAGTATATTCACATTATTTTGCAACTGTCACCTCTGTTTAGTTCCAGAACATCTTCATCACCCATGAAAGACACCCCGCCCCCCCCCGAGTGCTCACACCCTACTCCCCCTTCCCCAGCCCCTGGCAGCCTCCAGCCTGCTTGTCTCCATGGCTTTACCACTTCTGTGTATTTCACATCAAAGGCATCTCGCAATGCGTGGCCTTTGGTGTTTGTCTGCTCTCAGCATCGTGCCTCGAGGTCCATCTGTGTTGAGGTGTCTGTCAATCCTTTCAAAGGCTGGACAGCATTTTGGTGTAGTGTAAACCACAGTTTGTTTACCTGTCCGCCATCGATGGACACTAGGCTGCCTCCTTGCGCGGCTTTAAGCACCTGTCGTTCTGTAGACGCCATGTAGACTGGATGAAGGTCGAGCAAGACTCCTGCCTTCTGGGAACTTCGGTTGAGCAGGCAAAACAAAGTATATAAATAATGTATCTGTTGTACCATTGGCCGATGTTACTTAGTGACAGTTCTCGCTGTGGTGCAGGGGAATTGTCGGATGTTTCTAGTTGAAGGTTGGGGGCTTAATTCGCCCTTTCACTCCTGCATGACTCTTCCTCTAGGGTACGTGGTTTAAGAAGAACGAGCGCCTTTTGCTACTGTATCAGTATGAGTCAAATCCATTTGCCCTGGTTCGTTCATGGCAGCTTCCAGGGGGCAGACCAACATTAGGATGGACAGGTGGTACCTGGGAGGAGCCGGTTGACTACCATCCCCACCTGTTGGGGCTGCCCCTCTGCGCACAATAGCCAGCCTTTCATAGATTCGACGGCGAAGGCTGTGCCCACCCGAGGGCCCTCTGCTTGGGGTGGAGCTTCCTCAGCTCCTTTCATTATTTCTGATGGTAGGTGGTTTCTGCCTCACCGTCCCAGTTCCTGTCCCCAAAGGCCCTGTGCCCACAGTGAGTTGGGGGCAGTTCAGGGGCAGACCAGAGAGCAGTTTCTGTCAGCACTCTGGAGGAGGAATGATCGCAGGCGGGACACCGGGCACGTCCACCGGCACTGCCTCAGTCTGCTCAGACGGCCGTAGCAGCCGACGTCCGTTCCTCAGTCCTGGAGGCTGGACGTGTGACACTGGGATGTCAGCAGGGCTGGGCTGCGGAGAGGGCCCGCTTCCTCTTTGCAGATGGCTGCCCGCGCCTTGTGTCCCCCTGTGGGGGGAGGGAGACGGAGACAGACAGAGAGACAGAGGCTGCTTCCAGCAAGGGCGGGCGTTCCAGGCAACCCCAGAATTCTCACTTCAAAGGAGAAGGTGATATTTGGGGAAAAACAGAGGCGTGTGCAGTGTAAGTTATTTTGTTGTTTTTTCATAAGTTAGCACAAGGTGGGTGGTGAGATGGTGCCCTGGACAAGGTGGCGGGGGGCCTTCCTTTGTGGGGCCTTTGAGCCTGGCTGGCTCATGACCACTGGCTACGTTTGCTCGGCTGTGACGCCTTATTTAAGCTCATTCGGAACAACTGTGACCGGAGCCCTGGCTGGTAAACTGAACCGCATTTGCGGCAAGAGCAGCTCAGAAACAAAATGAGGATAATGGTACCTTGTGTGGCCGCAGCCCTGTCTGTTCATGAGACCAAGAGGCTGGCCCGTACTGCTGGAGCCCACTCGGGCCAGCGAGCGGGCAGGTGCTCGCTTCTCGGAGTCTGTGGGGTGGCGGGGGCAGCTCTGTGCCTGTGTGACCTGGCTGCTGCTGGGCCGCTGGGCCCACTTAGAAGCGCGGCTGCCACTGTACATGCCGGGCCTCCAACCGGACGACGCAGGCAGCCCTCTGGGAAGGCCCTTCCTGGGATAAGGTTTTCAAAGTAGAGGCACCTTAGTGAATAAGGCGCTAAGCTTTGATCTCACAGATGGAAAGGGAAGCCGGGGGCAGAGAGAGTTCGTCAGGTGCAGGTTCGTGGCCGTCTGGCCAGCCGCGCCCAAAATCCGGATGCTCAGATGACAACATGGAAAAGTAGGGAAAGTGAGAGCAGCGGCCTCCTTTGGGAGTCTTCAGGGGGAGGGGTATGGGCCCCTGCCCGCCACGGGCTTAGCAGTGCAGGCCCAGCCCAGGGCTACCGGCTGCAGGCTGCTGGGTGGAGCCATGCAGGGTGGAGGAGAGGGGAACTGGAAACAGGAGGGGCTGTAGGAAGGGAGGAAGCGGTGCGGATGGAGTCACCTGTGGGGCCTCTGACCCTTCACCATTTGCTGAATTAGCATAGAGTAGTGCTGACAGGTGAGGTGAGTCCCTGCTTCATGGGGCCCCCAGCCTTGCTGGGGGTGACACACACGTACAAACACACACATGCTGAAGGAGGGCTTCCCAGGGCTGGGTCGCCCGGGCGACAGGACGGTGTAGCTCCCTGGAGGGTTGGAGAAGCTGAGGATACCCCAGGGACACTGGCCTCCTTGGAAGCCCAGAGGACGGACAGTGTCATTGTAGGTCTGAGGCCACAGATGAGGAAGTGCCCCTAAGTTCCGGTGGCTCTGTGTTCTGAGGGTCAGCGTGAGACCAGGAAGGGAGCAGGACTCCTTCCATGAACCCTGTGCTTGCCAGTTTTGAACACAGGAGGTGACATGGTGAGGACATGACCTCAGAACCCAGGCATCTCCCCGGGGGGCCTGACACCCCTGGACACAGCCCCCATGGGTTCGGGCTGCTGCACCCAGAGTCCCATGGCTGGGACCGCAGGGCTGCAGTGGCCTTCAGAGCATGGACAGCCTGCAGGCAGAGCCGTGCTGTCTCAGGGTGACCTGACGAGCCTCACACAGGGAGGAGCCCGCACATGGGCTTCAGACAGATGACAGTCACCAGGACACCGGGCCCTTGGGTTTGTGTAACTTCTGCATTCTGCCAGGAAGTGGGCAGCACAGAGCGACCACGAGAGCAAATAGCAAATGTGTCAGTGGCGCCTAACTTTTTGAGTGTGGAGGTTCCTTTTATGGTCGAGAAGGCCCCTGTGCTCACGGTTTAGAATCATGGTTTGAGAACGTACACAAGACAGCTAGCAGCAGTAGGGGTGGCAAACACAGCGTCCACATGACCCAGTCCACCTCAGACCCACAGAACCCATGCACTTCACAGATGAGGGACTGGAGGCCCAGAGAGGTTAGCTAATGGTTCCGCAGTCACACAGCTGTTCTCTTGGAGGAGCCAGGATTCACAACCGGGTGTGCAAGCTCCAGGGCCCACACACTTATGTCCCTGTGCCATTGGTGGATGCCGCTGTGGCCTGTGTATGGCGTCACTCCACGCCTCAGTGCAGACGCGTGACCTGGAGCTGGTGTTCAGCATCCGCCGGTGGCGAACACATCATGTTGGGTGAGCAGACAAGTTAGTTGCAGGAGGGTCTGGAAACCGTGCAAGGTGGGACTAGATGTGGTCCGTGAATGCACACGTTCACAGCAGGCCTGTGAGCCTGCCTGGTGTGATAGCACCAGGCCCAGGTCATGGGGGCCTCGGCAGAGCAGTGAGCATGGGAGCCACGGAGCGCTGGGGCTTCAGCGGTGCCCGGCGTGGCAGTGTTACACTTTGACCGAGCTGCGTGGTGGGTACGTGAGTATTTGCCATGTTATTTCTTTGTGTAGACTTGACGTATTTTATAATAAAGTTTAATCCTGCCCAAAATTTGTAACATGGCAAATGAATTTGCATACATCCTAATTTAAAAGCTGTGTGTGTGTGCCTGAGATAGATACGTAGGTAGGTACTGGTGTCTCTTTTTCTTATGTTGCCCAATGTTCTCCTTTTAATTTTATTAATTTTAGTGAAATGTACTCTGCATCACCTGATTCTCTCCCCACCCCCCATCTTCCCACTCACTTCCCTCTGGCAACCATTGGCTTGTTCTCTGTATCTATGGATTGGATTCTATTCTGTGTTGTTTATTCATTTGTTTTGTGTTTTTAGATTCCACATCTAAGTGAAATCATGTGGTTTTCTGACTTACTTCACTTAGCGCAATACCCTCCAGGTCCCTTCATTTGTCACACAAGGTGAGATGTTACTCTTTCTTTTGGCTGAGTCATGGACCGTATCTTTACCCACTAGTCTGTCGATGGCACGTGGGTCACTTCCCTGTCTTGGCTGTTTTAAATATCCTACTGGTTTCTTTAGACTCTAGTCTGTGCCCGGCACAGCTTCAGACCAGCTCTGTGATTCCCGAGGTCTCCCGGGGGCCTCAGCACCCAGACTGAACCATGGCGCATAGGATCAGGGGCCTGGCTTCGGGGACCAGAGTCCCTTAAGGAGAGAGGACTGCGAAGTGGCTAAGGAAGCAGCACTTCAGGGAGTGGTGGCCCAGGAGTGGGGATGCGGAGACATGGGCTGAATTTTGTTGGGATATTTGTAAAGCAAAATGTCTACATAGAGGTTTTAAGTAGAGCCCATGGATGCACAGTGCTTCATTTAGTCGTCACACACCACCTCTGGGGACAGAAGAGGTCACTCTTACTGGTTTGCTGAATGCACTGCACAAGGGTCGCTTCCTGCCCATGAAGAAAACCCTGGGGTGTTTCTGCCAGAAGAAGCCAACATGACGTCAGGAAAATAGCTGAGACAGCAAATGCCACTTGAGTAGTAGGAGAAGAACAGGCAGGAGGTCAAGGGTGGAACCGGAGTTGGTGACATCCAGAGACCATGATTTATTGGGGATGGCGGGCAGAAGTCAGCAGCCGTTTCTAGATCCTTCTGCTCAAGTACGTCACAACAGGTCCCTGGGCCTCCTGCGTCATCCGAAAGGTGGGGTGTAGGGCCTAGGGTCATGGAGGGCTCTGAGCCACCCACAGGAGGGGGTGAGGGGGCCAGGCCCTCGGAGGAGGGAGCAGAGAGGGAACTGGTGGGCTCTGTGGCCTCACCCCAGGCCTTCCTGGGGCTCAGACCTGAACTGAGCCCCCGGAAAGTCACCAGACTTTACTCTTATTGGCATTTTTCTGGGTAGAATCTGAAGTGGAAGAAAGGGTGCTGAGACCCAAAGGGGTATGAGATCTGGGGAAATGCTTCACTTCCATGGGAGGATGGGGGTTCCCATGGAAACTGGTGCTTTTCCCGCTGCCATCATCAGTCCCCTCGCTGCCCAGTCCTCCCATCCCGGTACCACTACGTGGGACCCTGGGGAAACTGTGCTGTTTTCACAGACAGTGTAGATGGGGAGGGGAGGGGAGAGGAGGGGTCCAGACGCTCCCACTCGCTGTGGGCTCCTTGTCAAGTCTCCCTAAGAAGCAGCTGGGCCTCTCCCTCCACACTTGGGACCCAGCTCTACCTCGCCAGGACCTTTGACCACCTCCCACTGCTGCCACCTCCTTCCTGTCTCAGTGTCCGGCCTGTTCACCTCCCTCACAGAACCCCTCCACCGCAGTCCTGTTTCTGCCTCCCCCTCTGCTCTGCCATTCTGGGGCCTGGGTTCCTCCGCACACTGGGCCCCTCCATCCTGAAAAACGAGGCCCAGCCCTGGCCAGGTGGTTCAGTTGGTTGGAAAGTCGTCCCGTACACCAAATAAGATTGTGGGTTCGATCCCCAGTCAAGGCACATACCTAGGTTGTGAGTTCGATCCCTGGTTGAGGTACATACGACAGGCAACTGATCGATGTTTCTCTCTCACATCAATGTTTCTCTCTCTCCCTCTCTCTCTCAAATCTAAAAAAACAAATCCTCGGGTGAGGATTAAAGAAAAAACAAACAAACTAGGTCCATTGCGCTTGAAGAACCTTTCATTTTGCAAACACAGTTTCAAAGCGCAGAAGATGCTCTGGAATTGACACACCTCGTCCACTTCCTCCTGGCCGCAGTCCCCACGGGCCCGCTCCCCCTCCAGTGGCCAGCTGCCAGGATCATGCTGATGACCCTAGGGCAGCACTGACGCTCCGGCTGTCCCCAACCCAGGCCCCTTTCTGCTGGGTCCCCTGGGGCCTGCCCTTTGCCCTCCTCTCTCCTCCTTTATGGGGCTGAGACGTGACTCGCCTTCCACCCAGTCCCCCACCTACATGTGCGCTGTGTTCACCGTCTCCCTGTCACCCCTGGAGAACCCGGTAGTGTTACAGTCCCTCCCCGGCCCCAGGTACCCGTGATCCACATTCGGACTTTGATTTGCCTGCAAATGTATGCTTGTGTTTTGTTTTGTTTTTAACCCCTTCTTTAGTTCTGGCCCCCACCCGGCCCCCGTCTAAAGCCCAGCCTGATTGCGAACCCTGTTAGCTCCATGGACTCCTGAAGCTCCCTAGCCCAGGAGGCGCGCATCCTCCCCGTCCTTACTGGGCTGCAGGCGG